>NHTK01001270.1:0-16431 GCA_002938355.1 Panaeolus cyanescens | reverse complement strand
CCGGGGGGTTTCTGAGAAAGGGGGGTTGCCCATTAGAATGATCCGTATATCAGAACGGGTAATACATAATCTACTAAGTAAATTATATACTAATAAATTTAGTGTATACAAAGTGAGTTTGTTACCCTCATTTTCTGCCTCAAAACCGTCGCATTTCGTTCAGCAGCTGCAGGTTGGTGATATGGTTGAAGGAGATGACATACTAGGGCTGAGCGCTGACGCATCTCCCAGACTATTGTTGAGTCAATTTCCCTCAGTGACTTCCATTCCTTATGCAAGGTCTGTCCTCTGATGCTCAGGCTCGAGCACTCGACTGACTCATGCGGCGGGAGGTGCCCTGTGTTTTGGGCGGTCCTTTGTCAGAGCAATAATTTGCAAACAATTTGCAAACGAAGACGCGTTCACAAGTGACCATCACCCATATACAGCAATAGCAATGTGTGATAGAAACAGGGACATTTTTTCGACTTCAATTTCCAGCAGTGACGAGTCTTCATATGTCTTTCACAAACAAAAGTTTCGGATTCTCATTGGTGTTGTGGGCGTTAATATTTGTTAATTTGTTAATATTTGGTAGACCTCATGCACTTCCTCATGCTTCCGTTCAATTCATAGACCAAGACCAACAAACGCATTAAGATATGGAACCCAGAAGGGTAAAATTAATATACATAGCACGAGGAGTAATTGATGACTCCGAATGAGCAAAAATTTTTTTTAAATGTCGGTGTTGAAACGTTGAGGCTGGTCGGTGAGAATCTGTTCTCAATGGGGATAGATGTATGATGATGCCTTTTTTTTCAATCCCAACTTGAACTTCGTCAGTGCAAAGCTGAGATCCCGTCGATGGGAATAGACACTACTCGTAGGAAATGAGCAATGCACATGTTCACGTGTTGCACGCGTCTGGTGCATGTCTGGCCCCACAACTTATACTATATGGAGACCGCCCTCCCTCAAGCTGTACGGCCTTACAATCGCACATTCTGAAAGTCAAGCTCCAGATTATTCATCCCAAGCCAACATTTTATTCCATTCAACACCTATCTCAAGTCTTCACCTCTAAATGGGAATTGTAAGTCGTTCTATCGAGCTACACTATGAGCAAGCGCTTACTAGCCATTCTCAGATCACCACCTTGCTCACACAACGCTCAAAGTTCCCCGTCTATATAGGCGCCTCTCTCCCTCAGGGAGAGGACAGAGACCGCTTTGGTACGCAATCGATATAAGCCTCATCATTTCTCAAGCCTGAAACTCAGCCTTTCCCAGCTGATATTATGGTGTGCTCTGCTAGTAAGTGATAACGTCAATTCCTCCGAATGATCAATAGCCAAGCACACACTGTAATCAAATAGGGTTTTCACAGCATAAGTACACCTTCATGGGCGGTGCATTTACTGCAATCGTTTTTCTGACTCACTCCTGAGTCCTGTGTGTGATGCCTCAAGGCAAATCGGTGGGAACCTGACCTCGATGTGGGACATACTTTGGCCTCATTTCGAAACTGAGCTCAAACCTTGATGGAAAATTGCGTTAGAAGCCGCTCGGCGCTCGGTAGAAATAGGGTTTGTCTGGCGCATGTCCAGCCCTACTTGGACTACAAGGAACAAACCCATAAGGTAAAGGAGAAGTGTTAAAAGAGCAACTTTACCTGTACTTTTCTCCCCAGGACCCCAACTCGAAACTTGACCTTCTTCAAGTTTTCAACACGCACAGATACTCTCAATGGCGCAAGTCGAAATAGGAATTAAAGACGTGATTCAAGTCGTGAGTCACTTCATCGAGCTCTCCCTGAACTTAGAAAGCGCCTAGACTCAAGCATTCATATCCTCAGGTCGCAAATCTATTTACGAAACGCACAAAGTTCCCCGTATACGTTGGCGCGTTTGTTCCTCACACCAAGGACGACAGACGATTAAGTGTGTTATACTTTAAATTCAGTGTTGTGTGATCCCGCGGCTAAGCCGCGTACCCACCTCAGCCGCTTGGGTTTCACGCGGAGAAGCCACCCAAAGGAAGCTCAGAACACCAGACAATGTCATCTTGGATTGCACCCTATACCGTCATAACCAAGATAGCAACTGCAAAGGTACCATTGTTCTCTTTCCAGGAAACGCAATGCGCCATCTAGCTGGGATAAGCTTTTACGGACCCGCATTGTATAAATTGGGATTTGATGTTTGGGTAGCTGAGTATCGAGGGTAAGTCCAGACTCCTACTAGTGCAGTGACATATTTTAATTGATTCCGCTCTTTTTTTTTGACAACCCCTCTTTTTTTGAAGATTCGGCGAGTCAACGGGAACCCCTTCAGAAAAAGGTGATCTCGTTTATCGTTCGAAGCATGGGATGCCGTATTTCATGCTAAATTTGTCCTTTTTTTCTTACAAGGTCTCCGAATTGACGCTCAAACCGTCTTTGACGCCGTATTGGGCGATACAGACAGGGACAGAACCCAAAAACCCATTGTGCGTACAACACCAACGTGGCAGCTACAGACAGCTTATCATTCTCGTAGTTCTTATACGGTCATTCACTAGGAACCGCTGTCGCCATCGACCTCGCGTCTCAAAATATCAACGCAGGCAAGGTGCGTCACAGCCATCCCAAACGTCCTATAATTTCCCTAATTCAAAACCTCTCTCCCAGATCTCCGGTCTCATCCTCGACACCGCCTTCACTTCGATCGCAGGCATCATCAAAAGCTGGCGTCGATTCGGGTTTCTTGGACACTGCGGTTTCCTATTTTCTGAAAAATGGCCCTCCGATACTCGACTTGCCCAAATACCTGCTTCGGTGTCCATCTTGCTTTTGAGCACTGACAGGGATCCTATCGTGCCTTCGGCTCATGGGAAGGCGTTGTACGAGATTGCTAAAGAAAGAGGTGATAAGCAGAATCCGAGAGTGGATGAGAACGAGAGAGGCGAGGTGCTGTTTAAGCTCGTGGATCCCTGTGAGCGCTGGTTTATAATTATCATCTGCATGGTGCTAGTGTTGCCGATACTGATATCTTTTTATTGTTAGATGAAGGAAACGCAATCCAGAACATGTGGGATTTAATTGGAGAATTCATGACACGTGCGTCAAAGACGACACAGGGAATTAAGGCCTGACAGTGACCCATCGCTCTCTTTCTTGTTCTTCGACTTCGTCGTCCTCTTCACCTCGCCGAAGCGTTAATTTAGATCGGGCGTCTGAGGCTTTATATACACGATGATCACATTTAATACTATTGTTAATGGGGCTCAACCCGAGGTCTTAGACTGAGAATACTTGAGCGTTATCAATAACATATATGGTTGTCTCAATCTCATCTTATGTCCAACTTTGCACACAGAAAGACACTTTGGAACGAGACTTTGGGAACGATATGGTAATCGAACAATCAGTGTAGCATTATCATAATCCACAAGGCAAAATGAGGCAAGAAAAAGAGATCGAATTGAACACACTAAACTAAAAAATGAACAGGGGGAATAAATGCAAAATAAAAAAAAGCTAGCAAAGGGTTAGATAAAACAAATACATTCTGAGATCACCGACACCACACATACAACGACATCAGGATACCTTTCTTCATCGTCCAGGCGTTCTCTCCCTGCCGGGCGTCCTCTCCCTTCCTGGCGTCCTATCTCTCCTGGGCGTCCCGGGCATCTTCCTCGGCGTCGTAGGCATCGTTCCTGGAAGGCCTTGACTACCACCCACACTCAAACTGCTCATACTACTCGTCGCCACAACCCGCCTCTCCCCAATCACCCCTTGCCCCGTCTCAACTGTCCTCTGCACCTCCCTCGCCGCCCTCCTCACAGCATCACTAATCTGCGCAGGCGGCCTCGCAGCATCCACTCTCGCAAGAGTTCGCAAAAACGCCAGCGGATGGACAATATTGCTCTTCGCCGGTGGAGGAACCACGGTCTTATAATCCGTCATGCCGTCGTCATTCTCAACCATCCCACTTCCACCAGCCATCGCTTCAGCAAACGCCGTGGATTCAGCCACAGGCACCGTCCCACTACCCACATACTCTCGCATCACTCTCACCCCTCTTTCCTCACCCTCGGCACTAACTCCTCCGACCTCTCCCACCTCATCGCTAAACGGCATAACCCTACCCTCCCACCACTCCCTCAACACATCAAATCGTTCGTCCAACGCTCTCTCGATGAACATCGCAGAGGTCTTCGCAGCCGACGTGAGAGTATACAGCATATCGAGCTTATACTGCGCCTCCGTGATCCGGCTCCTCAACTCCGATTCCAGTCCAAGAGCTGTGGTCGCTCTGGAGGATTTGGCAGGTGTCGTACCCCCTCCAGCTATACGTGCATCGCCCGTACCTCGCCCTGAAGACGAGGGAAGACGTCCTAGCAACACGTTTCGACACAGCGCGACGGCAGGCTGGAATTCCGGGGTAATCTGGTTCTCGCTAGGCCACTTGAACGCGCTTTCAGGATTATCTCCATCCTCGGCCCCGTTCGCAAGCGTCGCAACACCCGTTGCGCGTCGCTTCCCCCGTGCTTTCGCGGATAGTGACTGCGAAAGAGATGGGTCGGCACCGGTTGAGTTGGACGATGATGCAATATTAAGATCAGCTCCACGGCGTTCAAGGGATGCTTGCAATTTCTTGGTGTATGTCTCGTACGCATAGGACAGCCGCTTCCAAGCCTCTTCTTCCTGCCGTGCTCTAAACATTCAAAAGCCATGAGTAAAATAACAACAGCAAGATCAACAACACTTACGCCATGATATGCTGGCCATATATGACCTCCCACTTCCTATTCCTCACGTTCTGCTCATTCTCCGCGAGCACCTCGTCGCCATTCATTACATTTGGGCGATGTCCCATCTGCCCCTCACTCAGGTCGATCTTCTTATCTGCCAGCATTTTCACAAGGTTGTCTTGAATGCTCTTCAACACCTTGCTAGCATTGGCTGAAAGGGGAGGAAGCGGGACCTCAGGGACTGTAGCGGCTGATGAAGATGATGGGCCAGGTTTGGACGAGGTAGGTTTGGAGCCATTGGCGTTGGCAGCTCGTACTGAGCACCAGATGAGCAGTTGTCGTACTTTCTCGGCTTCTGGTAGGTCGGCGTCGATATGCTTGTAAAAACTGCTCTCGTGGACGGAATTGTGCGGGTGGGCTAGTGACGAAATGATTAGCACGCGTTTAATAAAAACAAGATAGGTGCAAGGGAAAAGACAAATAAAAAAGTAGCATCATTTCAGCGCATCCAATTATTGGGAGCGAGAGTGCATGAGAAGAACGAGGAAACAAAGTAATACGGCGTTTCCAATGACTACTTTGAGGTTTCCACAAGAAGGTAGTTGGTCAACTCTTCATCACAGGTAGATGGATACGCGCAAGAAGCTGAAGAGAAATAAGAGTCAAGGAGGGGTCATCAAGGAAAAAAGACGCGTCTGACGCGAAAAAAAAAACGTGTCAAGCACGTCAAACATAGGTACCACCCAAACCCAGCAACCCCAGGTCTATGTCCAAGAAAGCGCATGAAAACGACCCAGCATGGAGACCCGCCACGAAAACAAAAATTAACATGCCAGAGGTGGATACCCGATGAAGTGGAAAGCCAAGAGACAAAAATAAAGTGTGAACGTCCAGGTAAAGGCAGAAAAAATCAAAATTCACGCGAATTTTGACAACGTCGCAAACGGAAAAAAGAGCTGAGTGACGAGAGGGGAATAATGAGACAAAGAAGAGATGGGTTTGTGAGATTGAGCAAGTATCACTTGCCAGCATGAATGTCCTCTCTGCCAACACGTCGCGAACAAGTAGCATCCGATAACAGGTTGCAGGCCAGAAAAAAAAGGAAGACAAAAACGCGTAAAAGGACACAATCAAAGATGAAAAAGGAGAGGCAAAGCCATAGAAAAAAAGATCAAAACCGCACAAAAATCCAAATTATACACACCAATAACCCCACTACTCGCAAAGCTCATAGAAACCCTCTTCCCCCTCCCAACAGAACTCTTCCTCCTCCCACTCGCAGGAGTCTCAACACCACGCTCCACCCCCCTCCCTCTCGACGGCGTCTGCAAAACATTACCACCCTCCTCCTCCCTCTCCCTATCAGCCACAATCGCATCCATCGCTCCCTGCCTCAACCGCTTGTTCCGTTCAATCTGCGGCGTCTCGCTCTCCGCAATCGGCTGGGACGAGTCAACGTGCCGATTCTGGCTCTGACTCGTAAACGACAAGCCTCCCGCCTTCCCTTTCCCCTTTGCTTTCCCTTGTAATGGATTCCTCGTCTGCGTCTGCGAAGAACTCCCAATCCCAGTAGGTTCCTGGGACGGAGGTCTACCAAAATCAAAAGCAGGGTTCACATTGACAACACCACTGCCATTGACCTTCCCGCCTCCTCCCCCGCTACTACTGCTGCTGCCATTCTTCCCCTTAGGCTGCTGGCTCCTACTCCCCCCATCCTCCGCCACCAACAAACTCCTATCAACCATGCTCTTCCTCTTATCCCTTCTCAACCTATCAGCCTCATCTTCCATAGCTCTCACATCCATCTCCACATCCTCATCATTCCTCTCCTCTCCACCCCCTCCAGCACCCTTTCCTCCCCCCTGATCCCGAAAGGCATTCTTCGCTGGCTTTGACCTCGTCGCGTCAGGCTTAAACTTTTTATTGGGCGGCATTGTTGAAGAAGACGGGAACGATGACGATGAAGAAGAGGCTCCAGTGGGCTGAGAAGGCAGCAGCGAAATGTGGTTTGCGGGTGCGGGTGCTGGGGCGGGAGTCCCGTTGTCTTCGTCGTCTGTTGTTACTGTCAACGAGAGAAAAAAGTAGGGGTGAGTAAATTTGAATTAAAGCCAGGTGAGGCGATAATTGGAAGGACACTGTGGCGAGATGAGACGGACGGGGCCCTCACTACAGTGAAAGGAAGGGTAAAACAATGATGACAAGGTCAATGGGTGGCAGACAATGCCCATATTCCCTTTCATCGTCTCCTTGAGCTGGAAACAGAGAGGCCCAACTGGAACTAGAGTTTCCACCCATCCCAAGGATTGCTAGACACGAAAAATCTCTGATAGCTCACGCTCGCCACCCATACAACCATACAACCAGCCTTTCCCATCTCTCACGTCCAAATCAACACCCCCAAAAAAGAAAATAGCTGGCCAGTGTAAAACCAACCAAGCCCATATAGCGAAAAAAAGGTGAACATCACTCACGTTTCCGCTTCAACTTGGCCTGTAAAGGGAATTGGTATGGGAGGGTTTGAGTTCCGTAGGGTGAAGCAACGAAGGATCCAGGTTTCCATCCACGGAAAGGATAGAGGACGCGGGTTGATAGCATGGGACGTCAAGGATCGCGACCAGGGAGGGAAACGCGTCATTAAAAAACGCAAAGTAGCGGTAAGGTGGGATTAGGCGGTATTTCGTAGTAGGGTGAGGCGTAGTGAGTAAAACCATGGATGAAAGTTGATTAGGCGTTGAAGGTAGTGAAAAGTCGGCGGTGTCATTGAAATTGAAGTTGGCGCGTTGATGATTTCACAACCACATATTCCGGACCAAGAATTGGAATCGCAAATCCAACACCACATAAGAATCACATACAAGAAAAAGAGAACCAAAAAAGCAGAAAATCAATCAGCAAATGCCATACACCAAAGCTCAAGCACAAACCAACGCACCTCTTTCTTAGCCCTCTTCGCAGCAGCCATAAGTGGATTATCTTCCAACTTCCGCTTCCCAGGTTGCGCTGACATCTCGTTTTGCGTCGTAATACTAGGCTGAAGCGGAATAACAGACGTCGTCCTGGTCTTCGTCGTCGTAGTGGTTGATGTTGAAAATCGGGTACCGGTATTAGTCGCAGTCGTAGTAACAGTGAGGCTCATAAGCCCTATCCAAAAGTAATCGTTTTCCAAAGTCCAAAGAATCCAAGAAGAACTCTTGATCAACCCTGCTCGTATGCGTACGCGATAGCAACCTGTCGTGTCCCGTCGTCTTCTTCTGCTGCTGCTTCTCGTTATTTGCCCAAGTCCGCAAAATCGGTGGTCAGAAACACGTATTCCCAACCAAAAAAGTACCAAAACGCGTATTTCAACACCGTTTTAGCCTCAGAAACGTAAAAAGTCGATCGCGTAGCGCAGCGCGGGGCCGGTGTGGTCTTGGGAGTATGATACAAAGGGAGGGTGGGTCGGAGGTTGAATATGGACTCCCACGATGAGGGCGTTTAGGGCGATCAACAAAGAATCGTGGGAATATGTCCTTGATTGGGATAGGGGCGAGGAACAAGACTTTGACGCACCGACGAACATTGACAAGGACAATGACAAAGAGCTGAATGATCCTCATTTGGTAGTATCCATTCATGTGGAAATTGGCGCTTTGATGGCGGTAGGCGATTAGACAAGCGCGCGATGATTTGAATATAGAATCACCCAGTAGGTCATACACCGATTTATGAAACTTCTTTATTAAAGCAACTTGTAACGGATCATCACGGTTGAAACGCGATTTCTAGAGTCTCTAGGCCTCATTTCAGGGAGGCTACACTGTCAGCCTGAGCTGCTAGTAATACCAATCATGATCATTGTCAATGACTGTGATAATTCGAACATCGGGCTTAGTTCTTATTCGAGTCATTTTAGTCATCGGCAGACTCTGTATGTGAAGAATATAACGCGTAAAATGACTCTCTTTTCCTTTTTCTCTTCGTTCGCTCTGTCAATGAAACCCGCTGAAAACGGAGGACAAAATTCTTTGCAATGCTACATATGCACATCATCAAACTGGGCCATCGCAAAGTATATATAAAAGTTCGCCAAGTATTCTCATGGACGCCAATATGACATTTGTTCTGACAACGCTCAATGCGTTGGATAAGAAGGACTACATTCATTGAATTCATTCGGCAGATCGAAATCATTTAGGCCTCGCACGCATAACGGACAAAAGCACCCACAAAAGCTATGTGACTCATATATCCCATGGAATGGATGAGAAGAAACATAGGTTTTAATGGCTCTGCGTTGACCCTGGAGAAGCCTTCCACAAACCATCACCATCAGCCAGTCATGGCGCAGACTCTGGGTCCCAGCTTCACCCTGAGTTTAAAAAAAGCTTTATATAATCACTCAGAGATGATTGTCTCCCTCCGGCTGTTCTATCTTTACACATCCCTCAACGTTCAACTCGCCCTCCCCTCTTTCACTCACTCCTCGAAAATCGATAATTTATCATGGTTGCCATCTTCGGCCTCGCTGCTACCTTCCTCGGCTTCGTTGTCGCTGGTCAGTATTCACTCTCAGAAAAGACGTCATATACCGGAATACTCATTCCCAGCTCCCCATTCACTGACAACAGTGAACGCGCAACTTCCTACCAACATCCCCGCCTCATGATTAACTGGTAACTGTTCAGCACTGACCGATAAGTACGGGGTACGATTATTATCCCAGGCCCGCAAATTCAGATACTCTAATGTCAATATTATAGAGCACCACTTCCAATGGGTTGACTTGCGCGCTTGATCCTGCCTGCTTCTGTTCGAGTGATGTTATCAAATTAGTCGTGGATTGCTATGAATGTGGCGCTGGTACCGGTGCCCTGGACCAAAAGACGATTGATGACGCTCTCACTGGTAAGTCATGGTCAAGTTGAACCTGGCCTGATTCACTCGAATAAAATTAACCGGTCAAACCTTTAGGCTACCGCAATATGTGCAGAGATGCAGGACATAATGTTGATATCAGCAACACTGGCGGGAACGGAGGAAACACCGGTGGTGCAAGTTCGAATTTACAGATGAGCAGCTTCGCTGCTGCTGCTGCTGCCGCTGTCGGTGGTTTGTTTTTCCTTTAACCATAATACATTCGAACGGTTCGTTGAAATGGTGATTTTACTACCTCGATGATATCTTATGCAGTTTTCCAAATGAGCGTGATTTATGATCTTGATCTATGCATATGGTCATTCCCTATATGAACCCGCTCAAACAACTTTTTCCAACTCATTCATTGTCGCATAAGCTTGATCTCCAAAGCAAGTCAAGAACAACGGTCCATTTGAATTCGATCAGGATATTCCCCGATGAAAGAACGATGTTCGACGCTGGCCCAGTTAGCTCAAGCCCTGCCACTTATTTAGCACCTCTTTAACGCCCCTTTTGTTTTTCTCTTCGTTTAGGCTGTCATTGAAGTTCGCCGAGAACAAATGATCCCAAAAAATACAAAGTACCTGTCAATACTTGTATATCGCCTGTACTTACATCGTCAAAGTTAAACTCACTATATGTACGTTGAGGCTCGCCAAGCATTTCACATGGACACCAAAATACAATGCTCACGTTTATCGAACAAGAAGGACTATATCCATTGAAATTCATTCGCCAACTCGAAATCATTGTGACCATGCAGTGGCATGCACGACTTCCAGTACTTGTCAGTTTCAGGTACTAGATCGAAGCGTACGTAGTGCGCGTTGATGTTTTTTGATTGGGACACTTTCATATCTAGTATTATATCTATCATTTCACTATCTACTAGTATCTTTGGACCTTTCTTTCTTGATTCATTGTATACGTATATCTTGTACTCTAGTGCATATTGTAATAACATACCCCTTTCGGGGTTTTATTTTCTTCTGTTTCAACCTACTTTATCCTCATCCACCCTTTTTTTACCTTTCTGTCTTCGGTTCATATAATTAATTATCAAACCTTTTGAAAATCAAGATATGACAGCCCAACGTAAGGTTCCACTGTTGATCGTCACTTGACCTAACTAACTGAGGGTTTAGAGGCCATTGATATATTGATATCTCATTCCCGCATAATGTACCTTCTTCGACTGAGAGACTCCACAATTCGCAGAATTGGATAAGATCTTGAGATAAGATACTACAGATTGTGAAGGGTCGTATGTGGGTTTCAATCACGACACCTCCCAGAATCAACACCCAAAATCCGAGGCGAGGCATGCACACTACAGTCTACGGAGTAAACCAGGTATTAACACAGCTCCTGTTTCGAAGATGGCACAAAGACTGGTGGCTAGCATGAGGCAAATGAATGTTGGGCGGATAACAAAAGCGTGAAAAGCTGATGCAAAATGTGATGAGTCATGGTATGCACAAAAAATGGTTCAATGGTTTTGAAGAGTCCAGCGGCGTACGATTACATGACAGCGACGCCAAATCGTACGCCGCTGGCTATCAACTGTCATCGAATACTGCATAGAGCTAGCGGTAGATGTGAAGATCAGTTCACGAGCATCGTATACTGTTTGCGAGCTAAGAGCTTGGCTTACCTCCTGTTCCCTTGCACGACGGAGTACATGAATTCATAAGTAATCGGATACACTGCAAGAGCGTTTTAGATGGCCTGAATATTCAATCCCCGAAGGACTTGCACGCGAAATCAGGCTGTTCAAGTCGACATGCGGAATCAAATTCAGAGTCCGTCATTTGATTCCGGAAAGCGACGCAGCCAAGGTAGGTGTGATCGTTNTACATGAATTCATAAGTAATCGGATACACTGCAAGAGCGTTTTAGATGGCCTGAATATTCAATCCCCGAAGGACTTGCACGCGAAATCAGGCTGTTCAAGTCGACATGCGGAATCAAATTCAGAGTCCGTCATTTGATTCCGGAAAGCGACGCAGCCAAGGTAGGTGTGATCGTTGAAACTCCTTTCGTTGCGGCTGGACAAAAAAAAAAAAAAACAAGAACTTTGTAATAAAAGGGCGTCAGAAAGTTGATCAAGGATACTCCAGCGCATCCTACGAATCATTTACCACCAATCAACCATCCCATACACCATTATCATTCTCTCCCCTGCTACCATGCAAACTGCAGACATTACAGACATTACCTACGACTTTCAGTGCTACCCACCAAATTCCACCGGTGACGACGACAATGACCTCGAAGTCCCAGCCTGGATACTAGTGGTCAGCTGGGACAAAAAGATGTATCAGTCGAAGATTCACCACGAAGTCCCGCAACACTGTCTTGTCAGCGGGTGTATCACGCTCCAATCTCCAAACACAACACCTCCAATTCCATCATCCTTCTCGACCTCCTCACGCTCACTTCCAGACCGAACGCATAGGACTCGTAATAGAGTCCACCCATATACCAAGATGCAGTACCAGGTGGCTCACACTGCCGGTACTACAAACTTTACATCGTTATCTAGCCCATTCGTCTCCTCGCTGAGCAACGCTCTCGAGGAGAATTGGAGCAGAGAGAGACAAACATCTCCGCTCAAGGACGAGAGGTATGTAAAATGGCAGTCCCGACGGTTGAGACCCACTGACAAATGCCTTGTATCACAGGTGGAATGCGCCACTGGGCGCCTATCCACATCTATCCCCCGAGAATACCAGTACATCGACAATGAGAAAGGACTCTGGCAGTCATTATTCACCATCGCGGGTCGAAAGGCAAAGGCAAGTCAACGTTATCAGTTCCAATTACGTGATACTGACATACTTCGTGCACACAGTGCCATGCGACTGTCTGCAGGTCCATCTCTAGCCCCTGTCACGGCGCTGGCCGTCCCTGCAAGCTTTCCATCATCCTCAACGACGACCACGTTGTCATATATGTCAGAACCCTGGACTCCCAACCAAAAGGGAGAAATAATCATGAAGCTCGGCCCACAGGAGCCGTGCGTCAACGTCGATAAGCCCACCGTGACGCGTCATGTAAGTCATCACTTCCCATCTGAGTCGTCGTTACTGACCATCATCCAGCATCTTTCACATTTTGGAGGTCACGGGCAAGCAAAACGAAAATACACGAAGAGCGGTGAGAAGGATGAGGGTCAGAGAGAAAAGCAACAGCTTTAAATTCATTGTGAGTACACAGCATCTTATCTAATCAGGTATCGCCAATCAGCTGAAGCCATGCTCCATCATTGTCAGATGTAAACCTCATGTTTTGCTATCGATGGGGCCATTGTTCTCAACAATTGAAGTGTCGATTAATTCTGTATTCTATCGGAGCTTATCATTCTAGTCTAATATTGATATTTCCGATATTTCTAAATGTGTTCGAACGATTCAATCAAAATATATTCATTTGTCCTTTTCCTAACAGTAGTGAGACTCGAGGCTATGATCCGTTTGACGTGCTTAAAGACAGGTGGTGAAAGCATTGGCTTATTTATAAAATGAGCCTGCAACGTGCTGATAATCCATCGATGCAACTGATCTCAGTAGCGGGTAGTGGAAACATTTGATAAACCGCGTCAATGCGAGTCCATGCTTTTCCAACCCCGAAAGTCTCACAACTTATTGAGAATTTGTTGAACAATATCCTTAAATTCTCTTTCTAAATATCTGAAACGCCAAAAATAATATTTGTTCGTTGAAGGTTGCGCAGGAAGCAGGACCCTCGAGAGGTCGTGGTGCAGGTGGGCGCTCCCGGAATACCTCGAAATCCTCCAAGACACCGCGTGTCGGATGGAGGGCTTCCCAGCGGGTGGCGAGAGCGTCAGGATCAAAGGCTACGTAGTGCAGACAATATGGAAAGCAAGAGATTGTGATAATATAAAAGTATTTGTTCAGTATCTCTCACCGGGCTCTCGTCGAAAACTGCAGGGCAGTGGTAAACGTGGACATCAGTCAACAAGCACCATGTGCAGTTTAACCTTGGCCTACCCCCGTTCCCTTGCGCCTTCTCTCTCGTTTTTGAGCACGGGTCAAATGAATTCAAAAGTCTTCGGAGACACTGCATTCGATTTTGGTCCTGAATATTAAATCCCCAAAGGTTAGCACGCAAGATTAAGCTGTTCACGTCGGGAAGTGTCGTCAAAATCAGAGTCAGTTGTTCAATTGGAGAAAAGATATACAGCAAAGGTATGTGGAACCGCTGACTCTCCTTTTCGTCGAGCTATTGATGCAGACCCACGAGGTGTTCACTAAAAAGGCGCCACAAAAAGAATCGAGGATATCCCACACACGTCCTACCAACCACCAACCACGAGTCAGCAATCCAATCCACCTACGCAATGTCCAACAACGCGAACATCTAATACGCACCCGTACCCTACGAAGTGCAGTACTACCCCCCAATGTCCCCCTGTGGTGATAACTCAGCCTTCGAAGGCCCAGTCTGGGTACCAACACGCGCGCCGTATCAATCTCCAAACCATGAAGCGATACCATCGCATCTCATCAGCAGGCCCCCCCATCACCTTGCCATCATGGGGCATGATGCCTACTTATTCGATATTATTCATTCTCATTTGCACTCATCCGTCCTCGTTGATATTAATAAGGGAATAGGTATTTTCCTGATGTATGTATACGGATCAGATATGTATGTTTTGTTTCTAAGTCGACCCTGAGCAGGTGCGCAGAGCTCGACACCCCGGCTTCACCCTGAGTCGGAAAAAAAGAACAACATTGCCCAAGTCAAATAAATGGCCGTTCCCACCCCTCCTCTCCAAGTTCAAGTTGTTCCACTCGAAAACCTGATAAACAACTTATCACACCATGGTTTCCATCCTCAGTCTTGCCGCAACCGTCTTCTTCTCTTTCGTCGCCGGTCAGTGTTCAATTTCCTGTCTTAGAATCTTAGCTACATACTAGCTCATTCCAACGACATCTCCAATCAATTTAACAGTCAACGCCCAACTCCCCGCCGACATGCCCATAACATGTCTAAGTAGCAGCACCTGCAAACCCTTCATGGACAAATACTGGGTAAGTCGACATACCAGCGCTATATATGTAGCAAATTTGCATCATGATGCACGTTCTAATATCAACATTAACTTGTATTTACTATACTATTAACTTATAGAGCACCACATCCAGCGGCGCGCTCTGCTCTATTGATCTCTCCTGCCTCTGTACAAGTGACCTCGCCTAAGGCATGGCAGAATGTATGAAATGTGCAGCTGCTATCATTGGCCAAAAGGCAGTGGATATCTCTCTCAACGGTAAGTCGCTCGTTACACTCGTTACACTGGCATTTTGCTTTTTTGATTAAGATTGACGGTGACTGGGAAAAACGTTAGGCTATGCCAATAGTTGCAGAGAGGCAGGGTTTGATGTTGATATCACGGGCAGCACCACCAGTAATACGAGTGGAAGCGGCGGAAGTGACAATGGTAATAGTGGTGGAAATGCCAGTGGAGGAAATAGTAATGGTAATGGAAGCGGAGGTGATGGTAATGGAAACGGAGGTAATAGCAATGGTGGTGGTAATGCAAACGGAGGAAGCGACGATGCTAATCGTACTAGTGGAAACGGAGGCCTAACAAATGCTGGTGGTGGTGGTGGTGATGGCAGTGGGAACGGAGGAAACACCAGTGGTGCAATGTCATTACAGATGAGCGCGAGCGGTTTCGCTGCTGCTGCCGCTCTGGGCGGTTTGGTTTTTCTTTAATTTAATTATAATCTATTCGATGAAAAGTATTTGACATCCAGCATCGGCGTTATTCATTACTCTCCAGCAACCCGAGACCTTCATACCATTATTACGCCCTATATATCCCGCCCAAATCCATTCTATCTGCCCCCATTCCCATTCATTAACGCGTAAACCTGGTCGCCCGACTCTCGGATAATCATAAGTCTATCGAAACACCGAGTTTGAGCCAAACGCGTACGTGGATGTGAAGGGTTCGCTAGCTAGCGCTGACGTCATTGCTATGCTATTAATAGCACCAATGTTCATACATCTAGCATCCCCGCATCATAATACTGCTAATAACTAATCAACGTTCAACCATTAAGTACTAGTACTGCGCGCTCGTCTGACGTTATCTCTACCCCAGAGCTGGCACCGTAATCGACACCGATATTGGCATTAATTTAATTATAGCATAACTTGAAAGAGACCATAAAATTAATATTAATGTTAATGCCGACGGTGTCAGTTCCTCCGTTCTTCCTCTGAATCCGCTCCTTCCTCCGTTCCCGCTCCTTCCACGTGTACTGCCTTCCTTTCTCCTGCTATTACTAATCGTTCCCTCGAACTCAGTAACGACCGTTCGAACGTCATACTATAGCTATTATGCACTGGGATTCCGGTGTCCCATCCCATCCCACCCACTGGCATTTATTCTTTCACTCTTTCGAATCCGTTCACCCATGCATATCTTCACAATCTTAGTCTATCATCAATTCATCCTTCATCCCAAGCCTCACTTCAAGTATTTGGAATTTGGAATGACATTTGAGACGCCAGACGATCCCTGGATATAGTCATCATCATGATGACATCATCGTCATCATCATACATAGACTGTACAGGGGCTATTAATACCGCTCGCTTGAGCTACGCACGCACACACGCACATGCCGTGTCGTGTCGTTGTCATACCACGCGTACTGGCACCAGTAGTAATACTAATAGCAGTGTGGTAGGAATAGTATAACTATGTCATAGCTATAAATTCCATTCCATTCCACATAGAGTGTAGGCCAGGGTGAAGCCCTGGCCAATACGAGGC
>NHTK01001269.1:0-15010 GCA_002938355.1 Panaeolus cyanescens | reverse complement strand
TACATGATCAAGAAGGCGAACCTGACTTTCGTCAGGTTCTCCCAAGAATTGACGTGAAGAAGAGATAGTCTAGCGAGATATAGGGATCATACACCGAAAGAATAATTCGTTAAATGATTAATCCGCGCAGAAAGGCCCCATATAGCTATGCTTCGGACGAGTAAACGCGCCTCAGCGCACTCAAGAGCGCGGGAACACATGCTTACTAAGGCACCTAGAGGTCCGGAAGCTCGCCGTTCGGTGATGGGAAACGGGTTATCCGACAAACCCTAGCGTGATTGTGACCTTCAGGTCTATTCGGTTCCCATTTTCGCACTAAAATGCACTAAATCCTACTTCGATTGAGCCTGATACACCTCGGCAACCGTACACCACTAAATTTGTTGGAGGGTATTTCAGGTCTCATTCCGTTATACCTATTTACCGACAAAGACCCCAAAGTAATCTTCGTTTTCATAATTCATCGACATCTTAAGTAATCGGGCCTCTCCAGATAGTATATATGAGCCAAGTCTGCTCGCTCCTTTCTCAGAGAACTCTTGAAGAACTCTGCAATAACGTCTCTCTTCTTCTCCTCATAATCATGTTGTACTTCGATGACGCCCTCAAAATTATCATCTCTGCCATTGGCTCATACCTCTTCTACAAAGCCTACCGACCCCCTCACGCCCCAATGGATGCAAAGGAGCGAGACGCAAACGTGAAAGGCGCGATGGAGAATCGATTCTGGTCCCAATATCTGGTCATCCTCAAAGCTGTATGTATACTCCTCATCGCGTTCGACTCCGTTACTCATGTCTCGAAACAGCATACCCAGCTCTTCTTGGGGATAATAGAGATCAGCGCCATGCTCCTCAAAAATTGGCCATCCCTCATTCCATTCCCAGTCCAATCTCTCCTGTCATTCCCAGAAGGCAACGTTGAGCGACTGCACTTCAGCACTCTTCATGTCATCGGGGGGCTTATGATCATCATGGGAGGCGCTATTCGAGTCTGGGCCATCAGCGCGCTGGGTCATTTCTTTCGTTTCCAAGTGGGCATTCAGAAAGACCATCGGCTCATCAAGCATGGCTTGTACGCCGTCGTACGCCACCCATCATACATGGGCATGCAACTCACGCACATTGGCTCTCTCTTGTGGCACCTTACTCCAGGTTCGTGGGTCCGGGAGTCGGGGGTTTTGAACACGTATATGGGCCTCGTTTTACTTTCCGCATACTTTTGCTTTATTGTCACGACCTTCTATACGATCACGATTGCTCGCATGAGGCAGGAAGACAAGGTTATCCAGCAAGCCTTTGGGAAGGAATGGGAGGAGTGGGCGAAAACCGTTCCATACAGGGTCATGCCGGGCGTTTATTAAAATTTTGTTCAAATATTTTATAACCCACATATTCGCCAATCATTAATTACTCTAGACTCCAGTATAAGCACTTTAAACGCTGTTAAAATCTTCTGGAAATATTAAAATTTATGACCAGAGCCGCCATCGGAATCCCGCAATAAAGCTGCGCACTAATGCAGACATGAACCATGTTCCCCGCAATTGTAATGCAATGCGCTAGGCGTGGTCGTAATGCATGATGAAAACGTGTTTGGGATTAGTCTTCACATACTTAGCCAATTTTTAGCCGACACGTTGCTAGCTTATTTTTGGCCCTGAAGGGTCCTTTTGCCACTCGAATGACGGGGAGTCGAAACTCTTCGGTTCCGTTTCTAGGCATGACGTTGATCAATTGTGAGCAAACCATTGAAAGCCGGAGTGATCCTCAGAGAGGAGAGCGGCGAAATGACTGAAAGGCCAGTACTTCTTTGTATTAAATTTAAACTTCAAAGCTTCATTCTCGGTACACGTTAGCGCCGGTCTCATGACATCGGATTTCAAGCTCTACCATCCTGATTTAGTCGTACCAGTGAGGCTCGATGACAGCAAAGGTTGCTAAGTAAAGCCAGGCGTTCAACGTCATATCGTAACATACAAACCATTTCTACAGCTAATAAATTCCGGGCATAGTCTTATACGGCACTCGCTTTGCCCAATCTTCCCATTCTTTACCAAAACCTTCCCGAATCATTTTATCCTCCTGATTCATCCTCGAAATCGTGATCGCGTATGCTGAGCCCACGATAAAAGCGACATACGCAACCACGACCAAAAGTCCGGGGATTGAATTCATCAGTCCACTTTCCCTCACCCATGACCCGGCTGACAAATGCCATAACAAGTACCCGACGTGTGTTATCTGCATCCCCATGTACGAAGGGTGTCGAACTATGCTGTATGGTCCTGACGTAATGAGATGATGGCCTTGTTGAATCCCAACTTGAAAGCTGAACAGCCTTCCCAGTGTATACATAGCCCAAAGACGCATGGAACCGCCTATGATGATAAGGATTCCGCCAATAACGTGCGCAGTGCTGAGGTGTAAGTTCGCTGGGTTTCCATTCCTGAACAAAAAGAGGGACCGGGCGAGGGTAGAGAGCGAGGACGATGGGTAGTTTTTTGCGAAAATTAAGCTGATTTCAGCAACGCCCAACAAAAGCTGGAGGTGCTATTGGACAATAGGCGTGATTTCAGAGTAAAATGATGATGCGTATAGTAGTTTGCTTACTGATTTCATTATTGAAAAGTATTGAGAGGTGTTGCTGGTGAATGCGCCCTTTACTTGTTTATCTCTCTTCTTCGCGTCCATAGGGGGGTGCGGCGGATTATAAGCCCGATAAAACAAATATGACGAGAGAGCGCTGAGAACAACTTTCCAGGTATCGTCTGCGTCCATCATTGCGACAAGGTCAGCGAAACTGCAAGATTAAGGTGGGTTTGACTCTGGGTTGACTCCAAGGAGGGCAGAATGGCCAGAAAGAACTCAGTTGAGGTGCCACGGTTCCTTAAAGTATTCGTGTATTCGTATCTCTACGGGGTCTTATCCACAGCTTGTTGGCGTGTAAACTTGAAAAGTCTTCATCCCACGAGTCTTCTATAGTTCTTCTGACATGTTCAGAAGCAAAGCACGGTGTGAGGTTGGTGTGAGGATGTAACATAAGCGGTCGCTGGGTTTCGCTGGGTTCTTCATACCTGGGCTTGGCATCTTCGTTTGGTCGGGCCGCAGAAATTCAGCGATGTTCAACACTTGTATCCATATTTTGCGTGCAGAGATACGCACCAATCATGTCTAATGAATGAATGGCAGTCGACGAGTCCCCGTTTCATCGGACATGATCTCAACATCCTCCATCCTCATATGCAAGTTACTCTACGAAGATTTCATGCTCTCTAATTTTAGATTCAATCCAACACTGATTCAGATGTTACCTGGCTCGGCTATCGCAATAGCCTCACCGAGTCTCGCGTGAGGAGGATCTGGACTTTATCCAGGTCTATTGTTACCTCGCGTCCTTGTTTTCTCTATTTTAGGGGCAGCCGAGGCGGGGTTGTCGGTGGTTGCAGTCAAAGGGTAAAGATAGTGAGCTGTTTTGGTTCACCAAGGAATAATAAAAACCCGGAATACATTCGCAGTTGAGAATGGCCTTTGTCAATAGCTCCAGAAGAGCCTTAGCCGATGGTCTGAGTTGGGGCCGAGGAGTGATATGGATGATGTTCACAAAGTGCCCAACTCAAAATTCTGTCTCGTCCCGGCCCATGAACAATCACTCACGATGATGCAAATGAAGCTGACATACATACAAAGAAACTACAAAGTCAAAGTCATCATGCAATAAAGCTTCAGGTTCACCTTCAATTATTCACTCACCTCATAACCCCTGACCTCTATTCTCCTCGGAATTCCGGACCAGGCAAACTTTCATAAGGCGTTCATTGGGCATTCACCCATCCCCAACGAACTCTCGCACGAACGTTACGCTACCCACCGTTTCGCATCCTTCTTTCCTTCTAAAAATTCCCCCCAAAGGGTCTGAATTCTGTACGGCGAACAATGGAGGTTGCGTCAGATGACGCGCTGTGGAGGGATGGCCTGTGAGAATGACAAATATAGGTCGGTGGACCCTGTGGTTGCTTTGTATCATTGAAGAGAGTTTTCCCTTGATTTTATAGAAATGGAATTCGACGTGATGGGATTAGACGAAATGGATTGCGATCCGGGAACATATGGCCATATAATGGATAAACATCATACACCGAGGGATTCGAGGCGGCACTCCGTTGTACCCTCTCACATCCACTATAAAGCCGCTCTGAGTACTTAACCCGTAAACAATACGGTATCCTTCACCGAGGTTCACCTCATAAGTGTCCATCTCACCACCATCGACAACAGCTAAAGCCAACCATTGAACTATGGCATCTAAACGTCTCAAAGATATCGTCTCGCATCTGACCTCATCCAATAACGCCTCACAAGAGAAACCAATTCCAAAGTTCGACGAATTGCCGTGGTACAAGAACTATCCTGGGTGTGCATGGGGCGTTTGGGGTCCTGATGATGAGCTTGGAACTGTGAACTTGTTGACTGACGAGGTTGTGAGACGAGCGTCGCAGGAGGAGATTAAGCTGGGAAGGGCTGTATCTCTGAATTGGTGAGTGGTGTTTTATGCTTGTGACGTTTTGATGGTCTAAACACTGCTTATCGTGCAATGACGCTAGGCCCATTAACTTCCCTGAGCATGTAGGCACCTATTCATCTTAAATGGAACACAAGGACACGTATTAACGATATTGTCGCTTTGATCATCGTAGCCTGTGTTTAATCGCAAAACCCCTGAGGTCAACATGCTTATTCGCTCAGAAGAGAATGGAATGCCTAGGGATGACGAGATTCACATGGTAAGGCATGATTAATTGTCCAACCCCCTTGTACCTAATAATTGATCTTTCGAATGCGCAATCGATAGAACAGCCAGTCGGGCTCACAGTGGGACGGTCTTAGGCATTATGGTATTGCTGAACACAAGGTGTTCTACAACAAGTAGGTCGCGTTAATAGTTGAATGATTGGACCCTCATCTGATCGTTTTACGAAGTACGCCTTCCAATGAACTGCCAGGCGGCAGGATTCCACTTCCAAACCCACATGAAATAGACCGAAACCATGCAAGAATAGGCATACAGAGTACGTAACGCAGTGCTCGTGTCTCGATAACCTACAACCCCCTTCCTTAGACTGGGCTAACCACGGTATCTGCGGGAGAGGAGTCTTGCTCGATATAGTTGCACACCACACTCGAAACGGAGGAAAATTACCATACGATCCATGGACGAGTCATCCATTCACAGTGAATGATCTGATGGAGGTCGCCAAGGCGCAGAGTGTAACCTTCAGGAGGGGAGACATCTTATTGTTGCGCATTGGTTTCATTCAGAAGTATTATGCGGTGACGACTGAGGAGAGGAATGATTTGAGGGGGAAACCTGAGACTTTGTAAGTGATTGAATATGCGAGGCTCGAAGCGGCAGATTCTGATTCGAGGTTTATGACAATAGCGCTGGGATTGAACAGAGCGAGGATATGAAACGCTTCTTGTGGTATGTGATATATTATTTTGATAGCTTGAAATGCGGCTTAAATCTGACTGTGACGCCAGGAACAATCACTTTGCGGCTATCGCTTCTGATCAGCCAACTTTGGAGGTACCCATCCATTCCACTCCATGATGAACGACGCCATTTGACCTGTTACTACCTCTAGCGATGGCCTGCTCCACCTGGAACTATATTGCACCCAACAATCCTCGGGTATGTTTTTCATTCGATTTCATCTTCATTGAACCCCCCATTATCTCTATGCTAACGAATCGTCGCCAGGTTATGGGGCATGCCACTCGGCGAATTCTTCGATCTCGAAAAACTGTCCGAAACTTGTGCTGAGACCGGACGTTACACGTTCTTCTTCTCTTCGTGGCCATTGAATATCATCGGCGGAGCTGCTAGTCCACCGAATGCAGCGGTGCGTACAGTTTCATTCTTGGTTGGCATGATCCGTTATCGAAGTTCTGACGTGCATTTATAGGCCTACTTCTAAGTGTAGCTTCATTCATATTGTACTAGTATGGGGTATATCATGTGTGTGCAGCTATGATTCAGTGAAATGGATTGATATTCATATGAGTTAGTTGAATGGCTGCTGTACTATTCAACGTTGTATATGCACTTGTGATCTTGGTGAAATGCTGACGCATGATATTGCTAGTCCATTGAGTTGAGACCTAGCTGTATGGGTGATTACAATTCTTTGATTGCCAACTATATATACGTAACCGTTACATTGAGTCTTATCGATGCCCCCCGGACCCACCTCACAGTTTGCATTCAAATAGGGGCAGATGACGACTGACTTTACCCCTTCCGACAGAATCTTCCCGATCCGCGACGTTAGAAATGGACACTAATGATTCAGGTTTGTAAAGCGGAATGGATCGAATAAAAAGCAGTTAGCTCTTGGGTTGATAAAAGGATTCAAAACATCTCATCTATAGAGATGGTTCACAGGAAAAAGGCCTCAAGTTTGGATATAAATGGGTCCTCATCGTTGTGATTCGCATCCATTAGGTTTCTGCAGTCATGGATTCCGAGGGCTCCCTCAAGATTGTACTCTGTACGCTGCTTTCTTACTTGTTCTTCAGAGGGTATAACCCTCCACACCCTCCTCTCGACGAAAAGCATAGGGATCGCAGGGTTAAAGGGCTGCTTACGAGTGCGCGACACCAACACGCTGGAGCCTTCATAGCCGTAAGTCAATAACTTCATCGCGATTGGTTATTCTTTGCTCACAAATCGATCCAGTACATGCAACTCGCCCTAGGTATCGCAGAAATCAGCCTCATCATCGCCAAAACCTATCCATCCTCAAGGTTTTCATCCATCGCTCGAACCGTATTTTTATTCGATCACGGCGATCCTACGAGATTGATGCTATCCAACGCTCACCTCGCAGGCGGCCTTATGATCATCCTCGGGGGCGCTATTCGAGTATGGGCCATGAATACACTCGGCACACTGTTCAGGTTCCAGATCGGAATTCAGGAGGGACATAAATTGATAACGACGGGCCCGTATAGGATTGTGAGGCATCCTTCGTACTTGGGCGTGCACCTGACGCATGTCGGATACATTTTCTGGCACCTCACGCCTGGCTCATGGATCAGAGAGAGTGGGATTATGAGTTCAACAGCAGGTATGGTCGGAGTATGGGTGTACACGATATGGCTGGCTGTGATGGTGATTACGGTTACCGTTACAAGGATGATGCAAGAGGATGAGATGGTCAAAAGGTCCTTTGGGAAGGAGTGGGATGAATGGGCAGCGAGAGTTAGGTACAGGGTAATTCCTGGAATTTATTGAGCGCGAAGGTTACATACAGTACATAGTAGTGTCTTTGGCGCGCCTGGACCTGATGAGAAACCATATCTTTGCACTTTGCGGGTTATAACCGGTTTTACTGGTGTAGGCAGCGTGATCAACGGTTACACATGGGCAATCTGATCCATGTTAAGAGAAGCGCATGACAAATCAAACGGCAGAATAAGAATTCGAAGCTATATTTAACCGGAAATTCAGTTCATCGCAGTGAAGTTCATAAAAAGGCGGAATACCTATAAGTTCCCCATCGCACCTTCCCCCACGCATCACACGTTGCAGGCCCATTCCCAAGCACGATGGACTCTGACGACACTTTCAAGATTGTCCTATGCGCCATATCATCATATCTGTTCTTCAAAGCGTATTACCCGCCGCATCCACCAATGGAAGAAAAGACGAGGGATAAGAATGTGAAAGGGGTATATACGAGCCCAAAAACGCAGTGGATATCCAATGTCAAAGCGGTGAGATTTGAATTTGGCGCTATGACATGACGAGGAATTCCTAAGACCGCGTTATCAGTATATTCAACTCGTTCTCGGTCTCGCTGAAATCAGTCTCATCATCACGAAAACATACCCCTCATCCCATTTCGCCACGCTGGCGCGATCTCTTTTCTTATTCCAATCAGGGGACCCGTCGAAGATGCGCCTCAGCACGACGCAAACCATCGGAGGTATCTTGATCACCATCGGTGGCCTTCTAAGAGTCTGGGCCATGCACACGCTAGGAAAATTGTTTAGCTTCCAGGTTGGCATTCAAGACGAACATAAATTAGTTACCAAGGGTCCGTACAGAATCGTCAGACATCCGTCATATATGGGAATGCAGCTCACACACGTTGGGTATTTGATGTGGCACCTGACGAGAGGTTCATGGGTGAGGGAGAGCGGCGTCATGACTGGAGCTGTGGGGAAGACTGTGGTTGGATTGTACGTGATTTTCGTGGTCAGCGCTGCGTACATTATTACGATCGGGAGGATGAGGCAGGAGGACAGGATGATGCAGCAGCAGTTCGGAAAGGCATGGGAGCAGTGGGCTGCGAGGGTTAGATATCGGGTTATGCCTGGGATTTACTAGGTGGCCTGAAGTTGACCGTGGTGCTGTACTTCGGCGGTCGCAGACCTAAGAAGTAACCCCTGTCATTCTCTTTTTGCTTGAGTGCCAAATGAAGAAAACTGTTGTACTTCTGAATGACTTTGAGACAACAACTGGTCAGGATAATGAAAGGTTACGCACGCAATTAACTGATGTCGTCGGCTCAGTATCATCATGAGCCGTGATATCTGGCAATCAAAAGGCTAGCAAACGAAGCGAAGAGTCAAGAGAATGAGGCGCATATACTCCGCATGAGACCTTAAGAGACCTCAAGACTCCTTACAGGCCCCGACGAGAAGTGTCGCAGTGAGCACGAGCATCAGGGAACATAAATCCCGCAAAATGACCAAAAATTTGGAGAAAAGGGAATTATTAAGGTTTCTTCTGGCTCTTGAATACACAGAGTACATGAGTCCTAAATACTGTTAAAATCGATTAAAATATGATCCAAAATTGGGGACAGAAAAAAAGACAACACACACCATTTGCCACGTCACCAATCTCACATGTCTGACCCATAAGTAATCCACCATCACCATCTTCGAAAAATCAAAGATACAAAGTGTACAACATGAAAAGAAATGAGCAAAGCATTGATGAGAAAACGACGTGTACTGGTGGTGGTTTGGGTTAAACCTGGAACGAGCACAAGCGAGGGAGGGGGGATGGCTGCCATACCCGGAGTCTCCCCCTCATATTCTCCCACGCCCCTGGTTGACAGTGATCTCAACTCATCGCTCAGGGACTTCATCAAAGACCCGTCTTCGACTGATTTCATTTTGCATACGAGTACTATGAACTGAAACCTAAGCATGAGGAACAGTATAATATATATGATATTACTAGCGATGCTGTCCATATGGATATGTACCATTGTGACTGGCACTTCCGCCCTGATGGTAGTAGCCCTGGTCATGTGTGGAATATCCTGTATTAGTATAAGAATTTGGAGATTGTCCGTAGGGTTGCTGGGGGTTTTGGTCATAGGATTGCTGGGGATGTTGGCCATAAGTTGCTGGAGTCTGGGCATGATGTTGTGAATGAGAGTAGCCTGTCGTGGGTGCATGGGTCCCAGCTTGGTATCCTTGATATTGGGTGGTCGGATGAGTAGCCTGGGTCCCGTAGCTTGTGGCACCATAGCCCCCTGCAGTCGATTGGTGAGGCACTGAATGTGTGCCACCAGCAGTTGAACCGTACGCTGCGGAATGGGAAGACGAATGCTGATGTTGGGATGATCCGGGTATTCCTGTATTCGTATGTGGATACGTTGCTTGTTGTGTTCCGTGTGCTGCTCCAGAATGGGCGTGACTACCAGTGTGTCCAGTCCCAGTGACGTGGTGAGCGCCTTGAGATGAAGGCGTCAGTGGCCTGCTATTCCCGTGAGTTGACTTTGGGGGACTCGGTATTGGACGCCCCCATTGGTCAAACTGGTATTCGGTCGAAGAGGCTTCAGAGGGCGGAGTTTGTCTCCCGTGGTAGACGGCAAGCTCACGGGTGGGCATAGTGTGTCTGAGTGCGTAAAATCCAAAGACGGACCACGTATCCGCGTTTAAATGAAACTTGCCGTTTGAATAGGTCCTGACTTGCCAAANGGGACTCGGTATTGGACGCCCCCATTGGTCAAACTGGTATTCGGTCGAAGAGGCTTCAGAGGGCGGAGTTTGTCTCCCGTGGTAGACGGCAAGCTCACGGGTGGGCATAGTGTGTCTGAGTGCGTAAAATCCAAAGACGGACCACGTATCCGCGTTTAAATGAAACTTGCCGTTTGAATAGGTCCTGACTTGCCAAAAACATAGATTGTAGGCCAGGGCTTTACCCTGGCCCATACGAGGCCCAAATATCATTCAATTTAAATAGACATTGAAGACAATTGTGGCGCATAGTGATGGTTACCTCTGATATTGCTGTATTCTGCCATCAATATAAGTCGTCTACAAGACAAAGATAGGTTTTTTTACCCCCTCCTCCAGTAAGCCGCTTCTCGCTCGAGCCTGAGATGTGAGAACCTCATCTACCCCTCAATGATGACCCAATCTCACCCCTCCTTATCTGGCCAATCGCGTTCAAAGTTCAACACCTATGACAAGTTATAAGTCATCATGACCTTTCACAATGTGCGCCTAGCCGCCAAACCAATTTTCGCCATTGCACTGCACCACCTCTCGATGCCTCTGCAGTCTCATACGCATAAATCTTCGTTGGATACATCTCTTGACCCTCATCCTTTCTCTATGGCGTATTTCGAGTGCGGCGCTCCGTGGCCCTCATTTTTCCACGGTATCCCGCTCTCGCAGGCCAACGACCAAGCACCCACTCCTTTGTGCACTGACAGTCTACCGTGCAGATACTTTCTAAGGCACAATGGGACCAAAATGGCATGGACGCTGCGGCCATCATCTACGGTGGATTTAAGTCAGGCCAGTGATCACCTGAGCTTTGTGAACAGGAGAACATTGGACTAGGGACGCCGTGATAAATTTGAACCCCAGGAATGTAAATTATCAGTGGTGTGCATCTGCTGAGACGAGAACGGCATATGCTTCGAGTACTCCCTCGATTTCTATTAAGAATTCGACCATTGTATGTCGTGTTGATGTCCCAGAGTCAGCACGTAAATTGGTGTGAGCCGTGCATCTTAATAAGATGTGAAAACCGTGCGTCGAGGTGAAAAGCCGTGATGCGCCTTGGCACGACCGTGATGGGGACATGCAAAGACGTGCAAAACCGTGCTGGGGTGGAGTTCTGCCCCTCATTTATACAGCGGATTGGCGAGCTGACACTTTGTGTGACTCAAATAACAGAGATTCATCAAATTAAGACGCCTTCGAAGACTGTGGAGCCAGTGAGTGTGCCAAAACACTCATGTATTCGAATTGTAAGTACCGAAAATTAAACACAGATGTTAGTTATGGACCTGGTAATAGATGTCCTAGTCAAATCATTTCGCCACCACACACTGTGGCATTCACTACTTGCTTTTACTCGACTTCGTTGCACTAATTTATTGACTTACTACTGATGTCGCTTATTAGGTTATTTGTTATTTCCTGGTGTCAAATCACACTCCGTTTAATTTTGCATTTTACTGATACACGGTAGAGTTTGAACATAAATAAATCGTATGTCATCACATCTATGACGTATGGTGTAGTCAAGTTTACACGCTACGTCATTTTTTGAATTCTCCCATGACCTTCCGAATAACCTTTCGCCAAGAGTGGGGATTGTACTTAAATCTTGAAGAAAAAACTTCAAAGCAGTCGAACATGTTTAAATAAGCGCCAAGAGTGGGGATTAAAATGCCCACTGAAGGAAAAGGCCTGAAGACCATTAGTAAGCGCCAAGTGCCATTAGTAAGCGCCAAGAGTGGGAATTGAACCCTTTTTGGGACACAAAAAAACGGCACATTGTGAACGAGTCCCTATAGGGGCCTCGTAATCTTCGTGTGAGTCTGTACCATAGTCAATCAAAGACACAGTATCGTATATCGTGAAGTAGGTTACTCACATCCCACAAGGCCATCTTGACTGGTATGTACCTGTAGTGCTGGGTGCACTTTGGTCTTGGCCTCATTGTCCCAATCCCACCAGTCTCTCGTGCCGCAGAGGTGTGATGCTTCGTGAATCAGAACCCAAGGCCTCTTGTGATCGTATGCATTAGTTCCATGTTGCCAAAAGCTCTTTCCCAAGATAACCTTTCCTGTGGAGTAATCCGCTACAGCCCATGCGGATCCTACTGTCGGATCATCATAACTCCCAATTCGAATCGTCATGCCTTCCAGTGCGGTAAGCACAGCGTTGACACCTTGTATGTCGTAGTTGTTTCCAAAGATGTACGCAAGCGTGTCAAGATGTATTCTGTCGTTACCCATCGCTCCGGTAACAATTTGACGCATTCCTTTTAGCTGGTTATTCGCTGCCATTTGAGACTTGAGTAAGTGCGATAAACCCATTCAAATGTTTAACGATTATTCACCTTCTTTTACTGCGTCTTGCATTGCATTCACATACTCAGCCGGAGGGTTTAGATAGCCCCAATCAACCGTCATCCGATTCACTGTAAGAGGTACCGCCAGCAGGCCTCATCATCGCCCTTAGCTAAAAGCCCGCTCCATGTAAAAGCTAGACAACTCACCAGAGAAGTAAGGGAGTAAAAATGCAACAAGCATAATCTTCATCATGTCTCTCGGTTGGTGTTTGTTTTATCGTAGTGGGACCAGAACTTATCAATTGTTCGACCAGCGAACTGCTTGAGCTTGTCGAGCCTATTCGACGTGCTTATATACCCAGAGACACTGTAATTAGGTGTATTCCCCGGCTTTCTGCACGGTGATGGGTAACTAGCTACAAGAATGCACTTACCAAAGAGATGCCCCTTGACACGCTTGTCATCCGAGGCGCGCTTGATTGATCTTGGGCGCCTCCGACTCGCCTGAGACTCTTACGACAAAATATATTGAGATCATGCTGGGCACTGCACAGTTCCTACTCGGCAAGTTTACAAAAATTTCTCATCTGGGGTCACTAATCCAGAAAACCTACAGCAGCCCTTACTCATCACGTCCGTTACATAAAGCGGTGTTCACTCTATATCTCGAACCTTCTGATACGATTGGGCCAGCAAACCATTTTTCTGAACACCATGACCACTAGCACTGTAATCCACATGCTGAGCACATTGTACCCGGAAAGCACCCAAGAAAGCGAGTTAATCACTATAGATATACTCGATGTCTGTAAGATGGACGATTTGGATAATGACTATGTATGATAGATAATGTGTTATCGATCGATTCCGGGCAATAAGGATCTCATTTTTCTGCTCACAGATGGCACAGTACTTCAAGGCACTCCGATTTTCGACTGAAGAAGACGTGAATGACTACGTACCCGCTACCATGTCCTCGGAAATTCCGTTGGCTCGATATCTAAGAGGTGCGTTTCACCTGCGCCAGATCAATCTCATCGCTTGACTTCCTTTCACAAGTGACGCCTGCCATGGCTGAAGCATTGAAACACAAGCAATGGGGACTGTATCCTCGTGACCACCAGATTGCACGGCTCATTGTCGACTATATGACCCAAAATTTAGATGAGAGCCGCGACCTGATCGCAATTGACCTAGTATGGTGTGCCAATCAGGACTATTCTAACGACCTGTTGACCTTTGCGTATCCTACAACAGGCATTCCCAAGCAAGGAGCTCTACCAATACAAGTTGCTTTTCTGGGAGGATGTCATCCAGGTGAAGACAACGAACGGAGAGCGCTGCCAATCTGGACAGACCCTCGTGTACAGCGAGGTACACCCGGTCATTGCCATGCTTTCCGCTGTTGAATTTCTGAGTGGATCATACCACAACCGTGAGCGAGGTCTGGCGCTTCATAAAAGGTTAAATGAATTATCAGATCCTCTGAGTCGTGACTTGAAACAGATGGTCCTCACGATACCTGTCTTTATCAATACATTTTACCCCTTTCACGAAGAGGATGAGCACAGGTTAGAAGGATTCCGACGTCGAGCAGCACATCGGGCTGGTACGTTATTCTTGATATTTATCAGGTGGATTAAATGACTGACGCTATACCTTGGCCACTCGACAGCCAGGGAAGGGGCGGAAGTACGAGCGGAACATGAGCACGCATCAAGGACACAGAATGGGCAAGATTCGGAGAGTTGAAGGAGAAAGCATTTGATTAAAAGTAGTACTGCGTCTCAAAACATGGAGTACATATATTCTAAATACTGTTAATAATTAGCAAAAAATGCCCAAAAACGGGTAAAACAAGCGCAGGACAACGTACCGTGTCAGTGGCATCAATATTAATGTTTATCATCGGACACAGATTCCTGCTTCACGCTCCCCAACAGTGAAGGAAAGAAGATTAGTAAAACATAACTTAATTGATGGTAGAGATACTGGCACCATCCACACGACGGGTGGAACCAGGCAGGGACCAGGAGAGGACGAGGTGGTGGCTTGGGGCTCCGGATGCCGAACCGCAGAATGATGGCCATCCCTCAGATTCGCGCACGCCTCCTGACTGACTATACTGACTGTTCAACAACCTCGAGCAAGCGCCAGGTGTAGGTGAAGATGGTCGAGAACCACAGTCTTGTGTTTGAATCGTATGGTAAATAATGATCCTAATAGCGTAGTATATGGCTCAAACCTCGAATCCTGAAGTATGATGCAGTTGTGCCCAGGGCCTTTATGGCAGCTCGCACAGGTGACAGGTGACTGCCATCCGATCGTGATTGTGTGGGAGTTTCACGATAATCAGGTGCTGGAGCGTCGAAACACTCGCACGGCGGGCAAAACCTTGTCAAGTTTCGCGTAGAATTGGTCTGTCATGTGACCAGTCAACTGCTTGTCAAGTTCGCGATCGCTTCAAATCAGTTCGGTTATCTTTGGGACCTCGAAATCACAACTAGCTGCATTTTCTCTCTTTGGATTCTAATATAAGACTGACAGAAATTATATTGTACAACATAGTCTTTGTATTTATGCTATCCAAGTGCTTTTTGTATCTCAACCTTTGAATACAAAAGCGCAAGGGAACACTTTACGACGTTTGTGTGACGACATGCGGCTGCTG
>NHTK01001268.1:0-16266 GCA_002938355.1 Panaeolus cyanescens | reverse complement strand
CAACAAACAAAGAGGGAACCGAACATGACTGGTTCACGAGTCTAGGACCTTGACAGCGCTTTAGATTTTATGTCGAAATACGCGTGGGTGACTCGGGTAGAATATCAAAATCAAAATCATTCTCTTCTTGTCGGAGCCTACTACAACTCTCAACGCAATGAAAGCCTCGCGTCATATTTGAGCCATGACATGCGCACATGGGTAGCGTTGCTTATAAATTTTCGATAACTATTCGACCTTGCCTGGCACCTATGTTCCGAAATATTCCAGTGAATGTAGTATCTGACTTCTTCCAAATAACTAATATATAGATATACATGATTATCCATAATTGATTCGAGAATATTCCAATGCGTTAGATATCAAGCCTAGTGAGTAGTTAGTTCATATACCGAAAAGATCCATATCTAAGACACAAAGCCAACTTTCTAAGGTCCACGAAAGGCTCCACTTGTCTCAGCAGTGTGCGAAATTCATTGCCAGCTCTATCATCCATTATGAGTACGTGGAAGGCGCCAAGGCTGTCAAAAATGTGTCCTAAAGGCACTGATTGGTAGTGCTCTACCATCTATAATTCACACTGCACAGTAGCCGAAAGACATGAGTGTGCCCTATCAGCGTCCAGGAAAAGGAATCTAACTAGACATAGCATGGAGGAATGGCTGAGATTTACCGCTCGGACAGCAGTTGACAGCCCGTATATTGGACACCGGGTATGAATTTGCATGACAGTCTTAAGTACTCTGGATCGCCATCCACACAGCAGTAAGTGCTTCCGACCATATCTAAATCTTTGATTTACAGGCCCGACGGCATAACGCAAATTCTTAGTGCTCCCACTGGCATGTGGGGGCCAAGAAGAACGTTGCAGTATAAAGCTGTAATTTTCTGCTATTCCGCGCAAATTTGAAAATTGCGTCTTGTTTCAACACCTGGGCCTGAGCTTCTTTCCTGTAGAATAATTTCGAACCGAGGCGCTCGTAATGCTTGAACTGACAAATGATGGGAGTGACGTCAAATCAGAGTCGACTCTATCTGAAAAGACGTACGAAGATAAGATCGAGGCGGTTAACGTCGCATTGAAGGATATTGGAATGGGGCGCTATCAATGGTGCGTAATTTATATTTTATTTTAAACCATCGAACTACTAAATCTAAGTAAATCACATTAGGATTCTCTTTGTCCTGACGGGTTTTGGTTACTTTGCGTAAGCCCCTGTTCCAACCTCATCCCGTCAAATCGATGATGATTTACTTCATTTTACAGGGGAAATTTGTGGCCTGTCGTTACAGCGCTTATCCTTCCGCCAGTCATGAACGAATTTCCGAATGCACAAGGACCACTGCTTAAGCTAGGTCAAAACATTGGTCTGTTGGTGGGAGCGGTATTTTGGGGTTTAGGCGCCGATATTTGGGGTCGGAGGTGAGTTCTTTAAGTCATGTATTTAGTTGAAATTTTACTCAAGAAGAATAGCTGACCATTCGACTTCAGACTCTCTTACTATATCAACCTACTTCTCACAGGCGCTTTTGGCGTTGCTGCGGGCGCTTCCCCGAATTTTGAAATCTTAGTCGTTCTGGCTTCTCTATGGTCACTCGGTGTGGGAGGAAATATGCCTGTAGACGCTGCGATATTTTTAGGTACGCCTAAGCCTTCTATGAGTAAAATGTAGGTCGAAAGAACTTAATTCCACTCCAGAGTTTATACCGTCATCGCATCAGTACCTGCTTACAGTCCTCTCGATATGGTGGACATTTGGGCAACTGGTTGGCAGCCTGATTGCGTGGCCTCTAATAGGAAGGCTTTCCTGTCCTGCTTCATATATCACATCTCATTCTCCGTCGTTGTGCGACTCCTCAATGAATCAAGGATGGCGGTATTTTCTCTACACGATGGGCGGTTTGATGCTTCTCCTTTGGGGTATCCGAATTTTCCTGTTTAGAATAAGCGAGACCCCCAAGTATTTGGTAGGGAAAGGGAGAGAGAGCGAAGCTGTAGAGGTGCTACGGAGGATTGCGAGGTGGAATAGGAGACCAGATGTGTGGGTTGAAAGAGAAGCCTTTGGGCTGGGTAACAGTGACGAGGGTTTGGATGAAAATGTTAGGGCAACAAAACACCAAAGCCGAGAACGCTGGACGACGCAGTTAAGGGTTAATCATATAAAACCCTTGTTTGAAACCAGAGAAAAGGCAAGAACGACCTCGATATTGATAGTGATTTGGGGTATGTTTACGTTGCTGATCTTCTGTTTGGTTAACTCACGACCTTGAAATTTAGCCCTGATCGGGTTGGCTTTTCCTCTGTGAGTCCTCAGTTGACCACTACGAGGCGACTCTAAAGATGAACTATTTGCAACAGGTATAACTCATTTATTCCATACTAGTATGTTTAACTTCTTGTGTATCACGCTGCGTATCTGATCCCCTCTTTCAGCCTTGCCACAAGAGGAGCAACCTTTGGAGACGGCTCAATGAGCATGACATATCGAAACGTGAGTGACTTGAACAGTCTTTCAGTATCTTCATACCGCCATTTACACAATTTCAGCAAGTTATTCTTAGCGTTATCAGCATACCGGCCTCATTGCTTGCTGGATACATGGTTTCTCTGCCCATCCTCGGAAGACGAGGAACACTCGCCATTTTCACTATTTTAACTGGGGTTTTTATTTTACTCTCTGCAACTTCACAGTCTTCGAATGCGCTATTGGGCTGGAATTGTGCATACACGTTTACTAATAACGTGATGTACGGAGTACTTTATGCCATGACCCCTGAGCTTTTTGACACAAAAGATAGGGGTACGGCTAATGCGATTACGGCTGGCGCTAATCGGATATTTGGAATTATGGTACGTTTGATCGGAAACCTTATAACTCTGATGCTAACAATGCTTTTAGGCCCCTATAATCGCCTTATACGCTGACTTGACGACATCGGTTCCAATATTTATTGCCGGAGCCATTTTCATATGTGCAGGTCTGTTACCCTTCTTGATTCCCATTGAATCAAGGGATTATCAGGCGAGATAGAACTTGATGGCATGTCTTACAAGTTCTTCATCTCAAATTAACTATGAAATATGTACAATATCCACGAAAAGAGTCGAGTTACAGCGTATAGCTCTGTTAATAGCCGCATCTTCCTTAACAGTGAGTGGTTTTAACCGCTATCTCCTCAGCGAAGCGGACTGTCCGTTGTTTTTGTCGGTCGGTTAGTCCTATATATGGCAACCCGGGTCCGGAAAAGGAGGTTGCAAGAGCTCCAGAACGCTTCAAAGCTGATGTTGGTGAGCTTCGAAAGAGATTCCATGAGCACGAGGAGTGTGGCGTGCTAAACAATGACAATTACCACACTGCGCTTAACCGCATTAATATTGTGACTGGCCAAAACATCGAAGTTAGCGGGTTACTGTCATCATCTTTCCTCCCCTTCCTTTCCATTACTTGCTGGACGGTTGTACGCATAAAATGGCGGGAATAATTGCAGAAATGCCAAGCACTCAACGCACTTTGCTGTCTTATGATGAAAAGATCGAGGTCGTGAATGCGGCGCTGAAGGACATTGGGATGGGGAGGTACCAATGGTGTGTTTCTCTAGATCTATTATACGCAACCGCTTCTCGCCGCTCGGAGTCGTCTGTTGGAAGAACCTGACGTAGACCCTCCGTGTATATATTACAGGGCACTATTTGCGCTGACGGGGTTTGGATACTTTGCGTACGCATTAATCCTATAAATTTACGGCGACCATGATGCTAATTCCACTCTTTTTCCCACTTTAATTCCATCGTTACAGGGACAACCTTTGGCCTATCGTAACCGGGTTGATTCTACCTCCCGTTCTCAATGAATTTCAAGGTTCACGAGGACCATTTCTTAAGTTAGGTCAGAACATCGGTCTGTTGATTGGTGTTATATTTTGGGGGGCAGGAAGCGATATTTGGGGTCGAAGGTTGGTACTTCTTGATACTGCTCCTATGACTTCGAGGATACCGTAAACTCTTGAATGATACATGTTTCAGATTATCGTTTAATGTCACACTCTTGATAGTAGGAGTCTTTGCGGTTTCTGCCGGGGCATCCCCTAACTTTGAAGTGTTGACGTCCATGGTGGCGCTCTGGTCACTGGGTGTAGGAGGCAATCTACCTGTCGATACCGCTATCTTTTTAGGTACGTGGCATGCGCAATTTTGTAAAGGTGTATTTGCTTATGACTTATAACCACTACCAGAGTTTGTGCCATCTACGCATCAACACCTGCTGACTGTGCTTTCCATATGGTGGGCGGTTGGTCAGCTCATTGGAAGTCTGGTCGCTTGGCCGCTTATAGGGAACTTCTCGTGTCCTTCCCGATCATCCACACCCAGTTCACCATACACGTGTCCTGAATCGCAGAATAGGGGCTGGAGATACTTCTTGTACTCCATGGGCGGGTTGATGCTTCTGTTATGGGCATTAAGGTTTTTTGTATTCAAGTTGTATGAGACGCCAAAGTATTTGGTAGGAAAAGGAAGAGATAGAGAAGCGGGAGAGGTTTTAGAGAAAGTCAGGAAGTTCAATGGGGTCAGGGGACACGATTTGAATCTCGAAGGTACTTTCCAGAAAGATGGGAATATTGAATTGAAGCAGGATACAGACGATGGAACCGGTGACAGTCTTGGCAAAACAGGGGGATCACTGGTAGGCGCTGGTAAGGCATGGTGGAATTTGATACAAAATGAGTTGAGGGCGAATCATGTGAGGCCGCTCTTTGAGACCAAAGAGAAAGCGGTTACTGTTTCTTTGCTCATCGCAATTTGGGGTAAGCTTTTACCTGTGGCATTGTTACATTTGATTGTCCTGTCCTAACTTCACATCGACTAATGACTTTGCAGCGCTCATCGGTCTTGCATTTCCCTTGTTTGTATTTTTCCCCCAACACACGCCTGATCGTTAATTTTTGAGTTGCCTTCTAGATATAACGCGTTCGTCACTTACTAGTACGTTTCTCCTCACCGCTGATGATAGTAACGTCAAGCGCTCAATGAACCGGCCCCAGCCTTGCAACCCGAGGTGCTAAATTTGGAGATGGCTCGGTATACATAACATACCGAAACGTGAGTTCTACGAGCCACAACACCTTTTTTTCTTACTGACCTAACTTCTGTGTCTTTATTAACTATCTAATACTTACCAGCAAGTCATTCTAAGCTCTATTGGCGTGCCGGCCAGCCTGCTCGCAGGGTACATGGTCTCACTCCCTCTCCTTGGAAGACGTGGAACTTTATCTCTATTCACGCTTCTGACTGGCACATTCATTCTTCTTTCCACCACCTCCCGTTCCTCCAATGCGCTCTTAGGATGGAACTGCGCATACACCTTTACTAGCAATGTCATGTACGGGGTGCTTTATGCGATGACGCCTGAGCTATTTGAAAGCAAAAATAGAGGAACTGCGAACGCGCTGACAGCTGGCGCAAATAGGATTTTTGGAATCATGGTACGTATTGATCTTCTCGATTAAATCTTTCTTTTAAACATTGAAATATGCCCTGGGCAATGTTATATAGGCCCCTATCATTGCCCTATACGCTGATCTGACGACGTCAGTGCCAATCTTCATCGCAGGAGCCATCTTCATTGGTGCTGGATTGTTGCCTCTATTAATTCCAATCGAAACGAGAGACCAACAAGCGAAGTAGAATACAGTAGCTATTAATAAAAATGAACCATTCTTAGACGTCTCATATTATAATGTGAGATGTGAGGCCTGGTCACAAGGACTCGTACAAGATCTGGACCGCCAGTAATACTAACACGCAATGTCGAACAAGCTTCAACTTTCTATTGCAATGATGAGAGATTTTGGACGTTGTTTCGAAGTATCTTAAGCAGAATGGCTAATCAAAATCCTGCGCTGTCCAGTCACTGGGAAGGCACATTCAACTTTCCTAGTTCCAATGCCTCATACATATTTTTACACCACTTTCAACAATTCTGCCGATGATTCATAAGGAGGAAGCAAGTACCTGCCGTGTTTGCCGCCGCGTACGAACCTTCGATAACATTAAATGACGACACGAGAAGCGTGGCGTGGCACTTTGAATGATGAGAGCCGTAAATTGCACCCTAAATCGTACTTCATTAGACACGTAGAAAACTAGACTATCGATGGGCTTGATTCATATCGCTCTTTCTAACTCGTCTTTTTGACTGCGATTGAGTTTGATTCATCTCTTTATATTTTACAAAGAAAAATACGAGGAGCAAATCACCGACATGAGTGCTCACAGCCATTCAACGTCGACGTCCTACGACGCAAAGATTGAAGCTGTGAATGCCGTCCTGCGGGATATCGGAATGGGCCGATACCAATGGTGCGTTTCCCTGATATCAGGTACACTATGAACGACTTTGTGATTCGATCTTAGGGCACTGTTCTTTTTGATAGGATTCGGATACTATGCGTACGTCCAAACTCATGATCATATAACATCTCAAACTCTCAATACTAATGGATGACTCTGCTCCAAAGCGATAACCTGTGGCCTATCATAACAGGCCTGATTCTCCCCCCCGTTGTGAACGAGTTTCGAGGGTCCCGAGGACCATTCATTAACATGGGCCAGGGCATAGGCTTACTCATTGGTGCGATCTTTTGGGGTGCTGGGAGCGATATCTGGGGTCGAAGGTAAGCTCTCCACATTCGTCATAATGATATGCTAGTGTATCTTTACTGTGACTCACATTTTTTGATATTCTAACTATAGGATTTCGTTCAACATCACATTCCTGATCACGGGCGTTTTCGCTGTCTCCGCCGGAGCATCTCCAAATTTTGCGGTGCTAGTAACAATGGTCGCATTTTGGTCGCTAGGCGTAGGAGGGAACTTACCAGTCGACACGTCCATCTTTCTCGGTAAGTACTTCAAATTTGGAGCACCGCATGATACTATCAATTACCGCGCGCGCTGCTCCACCATAAACCATGGCCGAAGTCCGCTCAGTACTAATTATGACTTATCGCCTCCTTTCAATGACCAGAGTTCACGCCCTCCACACACCAACACCTCCTCACCGTGCTATCCGTATGGTGGGCATTCGGTCAACTCGTCGGGAGCCTCGTGGCGTGGCCACTTATTGGAAACCCCAAATTCTCATGCCCTTCTCCCTCCCAATCAAACGTCGCATCATATTCGTGCCCTGAGTCACAAAACAGGGGATGGAGGTACTTCCTCTATGCAATGGGTGGACTGACCCTCGTGATGTGGCTTCTGCGGTTCTTTGCATTTCACCTATATGAGACACCAAAGTACCTCGTTGGGAAGGGGAGGGAGAAGGAAGCTGGTGAGGTTTTAGAGCGAGTGCGGAGGTTTAATGGCCGGGAGAAGGGGGAGGACATCATTACGCTTAACGATTTGCTGAAGCTTAAGCCAGAGGGAAGTGATGATCGAGTTAGTGGAGAGGAAAAGGATGATTCACAGCTGGGCGATCGTGATGTTGATGGGGGTGTGACTGGCGGTGGAAAGGGTGCAGTTGGAAATGTGAAGCAACGCTTGGTGGGGTGGTATTCGACTGGCATCCCGAATGAGTTAAGTTTGAATCATGTTAGACCATTGTTTGAGACGAGGGAAAAAACGGTTACAACATGCTTGTTGATGGGAGTTTGGGGTCAGTCTGAGTCTTTCCTCCTAACCCCTCGGTCTGTGATTGCATTCTGATGTCATGGATTTAGCGCTCATCGGGTTAGGTTTTCCACTGTTGGTATTTTTTCTGAACTTTCGCGTACTTCAAGTCCCATTTATTCGTTTTATTTGAGCAGGTATAACTCATTCATACCGTTCTAGTAAGTTCCTTCACCTATCGGTTTCGGATTGCATAGGTGTCAAGCGCTCAATCAACACTAAAACGATCAGTCTTGAGACCCGTGGTGCCACATTTGGCGACGGATCAGTGTATACAACATATCGCAACCAAGTCATTTTAAGCGCTATAGGCGTCCCGGCTGCCATTCTGGCAGGATACTTGGTCTCACTCCCATACCTAGGCCGCCGTGGCACCCTTGCCCTCTCCACCCTCCTCACAGGCGTGTTCATTCTCGTCTCCACCACATCACGCTCGTCGAACGCCTTGTTAGGATGGAACTGTGCGTATACATTCACCAGTAATGTTATGTATGGGGTACTATATGGGATGACGCCTGAGCTGTTCGAGAGCAAGGATAGGGGCACAGCGAATGCGCTTACGGCGGCCTGCAATCGGGTGTTTGGAATCATGGTTCGTGTTTCCCTGAAATTTGTGACTTTAAGCGATCTTTTTTGATTGTGGGTGCATGTGTGTGACGTAGGCGCCTATTATAGCCCTGTACGCTGATTTGACGACCTCGGTGCCGATTTTCATCGCGGGTGCAATTTTTGTAGGCGCTGGGATGATAGCGTTGTTGATCCCTGTTGAATCTAGGGATGTGGAAGCGCGTTAGCTACACTATTAAGGATGAGATGTTGGGATTTGAAATTGAAGTGTCTTGGAGGGTTGAAAGTGTGCTTAATAGAACGACATTATTAAATGTGCCCTGCCAATGTGCCTATAGCTACTGTTTTCAACTGAGGATCAGAGTTTCGACACCTTTCCAAAACTGCTCTCGCAACCTGCAATAGATTCTCCTATAAACGTTTCACAAAGTCAAATATATTATCATTCAAACTCTCTCTATTTTTCTCCAGATGTCAAATAGAACGATTTGTGTATGCCTGTGTCGTTCGTCTTGTGCTAAAATTAACTCTGGCCGCAGGCGATCCGATATAGCTCATGCATGGATACCACGTATTTCTCCCAGGTCCAAGTCAACGTCCTACAGCAACCATTCCCACCAAAGTGCCCGTCCCTTCTTCGTTTCAACTAGCTTCGAAACTTTATTATTCTTTTATTCTGCCGACTATCTATGATGTCAAGCGAGAAATACGAGTACATCCAGGTCAACGGCAACGTCTCCGTCAAACGGTTAGACAGTACCAACACACCACGATCTCTCAGCAACCATAAGAAGTACCTGTACGATTCTTCTCAGATTTCCATTACATTGGTTAAATAGGACTGATCATGATGTTGTTATAGACTAGTTGGCCCGACTGGTGCTGGGAAGAGCAGCGTATGTCGCCCATTGATATTCACCCAATAAGCCCGAACTTGTGGTCTGTTTCTGACTTTCTTTTCCTCAGTTTATTGAGGCCTTGGCCAATGATGACAAGCTGGGGATCTCGAAGAACCAGCTGGAGAGTTTCACGCATACAGTCACAGCGTACGAAATGGTCAATGTCGAGTACTCCGGTGGATATGGCATTTGCCTGCTAGACTCTCCGGGGTTTTCAGATAGCAATCTCTCAGAGATGGAGATAGTTGAGATGGTGAAGAAGTGGATGAAAGCACACAAGTGAGTCGTATACTTGTACGTACACGGTATACGATTTAAAATCATGTTTAGTCTTTCTTCAGTGGAGGGTATGTTCTACTTTTGCCCCATTACGGACACCAGACTACCAGGTACACGAAGAAAGACGATGGAGATGTTGAAGGCTCTTATAAGATCATCTTCTGGAGGTTCAAGTACGGATGGAAAGGCTAATGAGGGAGCGGTGACAATTGTTACCACCATGTGGGACCAGGTCTGGTGTGAGCGAGTAGAAAAGCGTGCGGAGAAAAATTATAACCAGTTAAAAAATACGATTTGGAAGGTATTTGATTTATTTCTGTCCTTATGTCTGACCGGCTCATAATCACGCTAATATAAGGAAATGATTGAAAAAGGAGCGTGTATCACCAAATTCATGAACACTCAGCAATCCGCTCTCGAAATCCTTGATAAGGGCAGAGTCCACTGGGGCCATGCGTATGGCAATGCATATCGTTTAGACAGGGGGCCAAATATACCGCTCAAGCAAACGGGACACGGATTCTTCCTCTACCAAGACCTGATCACTCGGATCGAAATTGCTCGGCAATATCAAAGGGCACTCAAGTTGGACGCGCAAGCTGGCGTCGACAATCCAACGATCAAGTCTCTGGTTGAAGAAGAGCGAAGGCGCATCGAGTACCTCTTGGAGAAGTATACACAGCAATTGAAAATGTTGGAAACTGCTCCAGAGCCCTCGTCAGATACAGAGTCTGAATCCCTGGACCTAGCGTCCATCGGAAAACGAGCAAAGACACCAGCATCTCTGGGCCGGTCATCCCGTGATTCATCACCACCTTCCCCTTCCCATGAGCACCTGGACGACACAGCTCTTGATGGCGAGTTTGTTTCCTCCGCTCTTAAGTCTGTTGGGCTCATGCGCGATTCAGATTTACCATTACCATCGCAGTCTGCGATCCACAGCGACAAAGCAGCCACATTGGATGAACATAAACCAACATTCACGGTATCCACCCAGCCCCCACCACAAGTACCTCTCACTGGCATCCATTCCAGTGATGGCGTTTTGGTGTCATTCTCACCCACAACCGCTAGGCTCGCACATGATTCCTTGCCATCGCAATCGACCCCATTGCCTCCGATTCTCAATCCAATCAATATCCAGAGCGACATAACCACCAGGCCTCAAGAAGAAGCTGCAGCTCAAGTTGACATTATTCTAGCGTCGTCCACACAACCAGCTCGACCACAACCTCAAGTATCAGGTGAAGGTCCTTTGCAGGACACTGGCCCGAGAGGTAGACGCAAACCGTGGGGCTGGATGAAACCCTTTCTCCGTCGACTCAGGCGGATATTTCAACGGGGGCGTGTTTCGGCCCGGGCGCGTCAAGGGACAGTTGTGTAGTTTTGTATCTTCTGGCTCTAACGACGTCTATTCTTTGTGATAAATAGTAGGTTGAAGTACATCGTACAAGTTGTATTCATCGTCATCATGCTAACGCGTTATAATTTGCCTTCCGCATGAACTGCCGGTGGACGTTCAGTGACTGAATCTGATATCGGGACTTGGGAGAGACAAATGAAGAGTGTTAAACGTTGAAGTTTTATGCCTTCTTGCGGTATATTATAATTTATGGTGCAATTCGTGCTGGATGTATATCAATTGATGATGATGCGAGACAGGTGTGGGATACAATCTAATTCTGGTATTTGAACCCAGGTTCGGAGATGTCACGAGTTCTCTTTTTTTTTTTTTGTGGAGCCATTATGGCAATTGACAAATACCAAGGATATCTTCTTTCGCCGGCATAATGAGTGGGTTTGCACCCAGAATGTGTTACATTACTAGACCGTTCCACAGGGGAAATGCGTTTACGCACTTAGAGTGTGGGGCTCGGGTCGAAAGACCTAATACCCACTAAAACCCCTTTTGGTTCGGTCCATGTATTTGTGTAATTATCATCTTTCCTAAGAGTGCTCCCCCATGTGTGTTTAACGAGTTCTGNAATGAGTGGGTTTGCACCCAGAATGTGTTACATTACTAGACCGTTCCACAGGGGAAATGCGTTTACGCACTTAGAGTGTGGGGCTCGGGTCGAAAGACCTAATACCCACTAAAACCCCTTTTGGTTCGGTCCATGTATTTGTGTAATTATCATCTTTCCTAAGAGTGCTCCCCCATGTGTGTTTAACGAGTTCTGAGCTGAGGGCCTTTTTTCCGAATCTTTTCCTGTTTGTTAGAAGGAGGTCTATCTTAAGTCTTGTGTTTATCACAGCATGCCATTTGTTCGAGATTTCGGTTTTGTGTGGAATTTTCTCAATGTCTTCATTTCGACCTATCTTCCACTCGCAACGTGTTTTCCATATGAGGTGCATAGACTCTGTCATTACAATTGTTCGTAGACGGTTGTTTCCTTTTGATTTTTTTGTTTCTTTTTTGAGTTTATTTACGAAGCCACATCCCAACAGTGATCCTATTGTTGGTGTTCTCCACTCTATTCCGGCTTCTGTGAGGATGTTTTTTTGCGAGGATCCATACGAAGTTCTGGCCCGATGCTTGGCATTCAGTTAAAATATGTTCCATTGATTCGGTCGTGTTGCATACCTGGCATTTTGACCTATGTTCATAGTTGGGTATCTTGTTCCAGTATTCTCCAATTTTTTGTCCGTCGTGCATTGTGGTCCACATGAATGCCCGGATATTTTTAGATATGTCTTTATTTCGTATTGATTTCCAGATGTATTTGTCCGCAGGTTTATGTCCCGCACAGACTTCTGAGATTGCATACCGAGTTATGCTTAGTCTCCTTTTTGTTGCAGCTCTTATGGTATTTCCTAGTGTATCAATTATCCTATCTCTCGGGGTTCTTAATTCCCCACCGTCGTCGTTGTTTTCTTTTTCTGTTTGCTTTATTCGTAATATTCCCTTATATAGTTTAGATTGTGTTGCTTCATCTAATTTCATGCCCGTAATTCTTAGATTAGACGCGTGTGTTAGATTTTTGAGTTCTATCATTTCTGAGGTTCGTGCCTCTTCCCCTAAAATCATGAGCGCGTTTGTGCATGGGTGCCTTTCCATGGTTGTCTGTCCTTTCCGTGCTCTGAGGAAGGATAGTGTTGCCCGTGTTAGTGTGTCATCGTCGATGTTTATCATGTCGTCATTTTCATCCTTTATGGCTTGTTCATTTAGTAACGAGCTGGCGCAACATTCAACATCGCCGCTTCATTCTGACCCTCTCTGAGACGGTATTGGTGCCTTTTGTTCCTCTTGCCTTCTTTCATGTCACTGCAAAGAGAATACGATCACTTCCGGATAAATGGCAAAGTCTCCGTCCAACGATTAGACAGCACGAATATACAAGATTCTCGTCTCACATATTATACGCTCCTGTGGGGTTATCATCAAATTCATGTTGCCTTTACATGTTTATGACTGATCTTGCAGATTGGTTGGTGCAACTGGGGCTGGGAAGAGTAGCGTATGTCGCACATTACACCATATTCCTGGTATCGTACTCTGTCGTTGCTAACACCATGGCTTTTCTTTAGTTTATTGAGGCCTTGGCCAATGATCGCGAGCTCGGAATCTCGAAAAATCAGCTTGAGAGTTTTACACAGACAGTCACAGCGTATGAAGTGCTCAACATGGAGCTCCCAAACCTACACGGAGACAGACTTTGTCTGCTGGATTGTCCGGGGTTTTCAGATAACAATTTATCAGAGGTGGAAATAGTTGAAATGGTGAAGAAATGGATGGAAGCAAACAAGTGAGTTATAGACGTGTATCGCTTCCATTGTAATCTTTAAAATTCTGTTTAGTATTTTGACAGTGGAAAATGTCCTCTACTTTTGCCCCATTACGGACACCAGACTAGCGGGTACAAGAAGGAAGACAATAGAGATGCTGAAGGGCCTTATACAATCATCGTCAAGAAGTCCAGCTTCGGTCGCAAAAGCTAATGAGGGAGGGGTTACCATTGTTACCACTATGTGGGACCAGGTATGGTGTGAGCGAGTCGAAAAGCGCGCGGAGAAAAATTATATCCAGCTCAAAGATACCATTTGGAAGGTCTTCATTTGTTTCTTTGTATCTGTCAACGTACTCATCATCGTTCTCATCTTAGAAAATGATTGAAAATGGAGCGTGTATCACAAAATTCACCAACACTCAAGAATCTGCCCTCAGAATCTTAGATGATGCCATAACTCACTATTTAGACGCTGTGGGGTATGCGTATCGTGCGGACGGGCAAAATGCACAACTCAAGATTGACACAGGGCACGGCTTGCTCCTCTATCAAGACCTGATCAGTCGGATTGAAATGGCTGGGCAACGTCAGCTGGCTCTTCAGTCGGAGGTGCAAAGCAGCTTGGACGATCCAGCCCTCAAGATGCTGGTTGAAAGAGAGCAAAAACATATCGAGCATCTCCTGGAGAAGTATGAACAGCAAATGAAAATGTTCGTAATTCCTGCAGAACCAAACGAGGAAAAACGGCCAATCGACGATAGGAGTGCCCAACCACCCGGACAAGAAGTTCCACGGGGCTCGATGAAACATTTCCTACGTCGGTTCAGGAGGTTATTTACGAGCAAGCGCGGGTCCCATCAATGAAGAGACCATGGCCATTACATGGTTTTCAATATGGAACGTTCCTCGGACTTCAGTGATGGTGCGCTTGAATGTATGGTATATGTGGACTTTCAAGGCTTCCTTTCGTCGTCTTTTAGTTACATTCTTGTCAGACGTGGTACTAGTTATGTAGGTAATCGTCGTCATGATTTTCCATTCAGATTACCTTGTCTCATACTACTATGTATTCTCTGTACACTATAACGCCGGTGTTGGTTACTTATTATGTCAAGTGATTCGAGCCAAAACAAATGCTTCAACTTAACCTATGCGCCCCTTTCACAGCATTCGCAGAGCGCTACCAATTTACAGCTCATGGAGCGGGCTCCGTGACGGTCCGTCCGATTCGATGGAATTGCGGTTGGGCGCATCGGCATCTAACAATGAACAAGTGCAAGAAAGGATATTGAATAGGTGAGTACCTGGCACTGGTGGTGACGATGAGTACTGAGTCCAGTGAGATGACTCAAGGAGGTGGCAGGCACATGATCCTCCCGCTGAATTCTCGACTCTGGCATTGTTTGGAGAGCTTAGGCTTTGGGCCAGTTCCTCCGAAACCTCTCTATATGTTTCGAATTTTTCCAAATTTCGATGCTGGATGTGATATGATTTCGTTATCAGATAAGTATTATCCAATTTCGGCCGTGCTTTATTTTATTTCAGGTTCGTGGATGTCACACGTTCCTCGCCAGGTCAACATTGAGCAATAACCATCACTATCAGAGTGCATGTAATCCACTGACATCCCTCTCTAAGACGGTATTACTTGTTTCACTCTACTTATCTCCTGTCATGTCAAATACCTCATACAAAAAAATCCAACTAACTGGCAAAGTCTCCGTCAAACGAGTAGACACCAGGAATATCCCAAATTTCGCTGCTGAATATATCATTTACCTGTGCGGGCTATCCTCGAACTTCTATGACCTTGAGATGCTGATGACTGACGTTGCAGGTTAGTTGGGCCAACTGGAGCTGGGAAGAGTAGTGTATGTCGCCCATTTACCCTATGAGCCTGGAATTGTGGGGTGTTGCTCAATTTCATGCCTTTAGTTTATCGAGGCCTTGGGCAATGATCGCAAGCTAGGAATCTCGAAGAACCAGCTGGAGAGTGTTACGCAGACAGTCACAGCTTATGAACTGGTTAACGTCCAGGTGAAGACAGTCCCATATCGCGTGTGCCTGCTGGACTGTCCAGGGTTTTCGGACAACAATCTATCAGAGATGGAAATCGTGGAAATGATAAAAGAATGGATGAAGGCGCAAAAGTGAGTCAAAGTCTTGCATTGTTTCTATTATAACCTTTAAAATCAGCTTAGCATTTCGTTGGTGGAGGGTATGTTCTACTTCTGCTCCGTTACGGACACCAGACTACCGGGTACAAGGAGAAAGACTATGGATATGCTTAAAGCACTCATAAAATCATCATCAAGGTCAGCTTTGCGCGGGCAAGGATATAGTAATGAGGGGGTGGTAACGATCGTTACTACCATGTGGGACCACGTCTGGTGTGAACGAGTCGAACAGCGTGCAGAGCAAAACTATATGCAGCTCAAAGATACGATTTGGAAGGTCTTCAAAACAAATTTTCTTGTATCTGTCAATCTACTCATACTCGTTCTAATTCCAGGAAATGATTCAAAATGGAGCGTGTATCACCAAGTTCGCGAATACTCAGGCATCTACGATCGAAATCCTTGATGAGGCTGTAGTTCACTATTTCAAAGCAGTGGGGCATGCGTATGGTTTGGATGACCGGGAAGGAAATAAAATATTCAAGGATACCGGGTATGGCATCTTCCTCTACCAGGAATTGATCAGTCGGATGGAAATTGCTCAACATCGTCAAATCGCTCTTCAGTCGGAGGAGCAATGGTGCTTAGACAATCCAAGCGTCAAGTTGATGATTCAAAAAGAGCGCGGTCACATCGCATACCTGCTGGAGAAGTACCAACGGCAATTAAGCTTGTTTGGAGAAGATCCGAGTCCAGAGGCTGCTGTTTCCCCCACCTCGACTACTTCATCTGCTGGGCTCATGCAGGATCCAGAATCACCATCGTCATCGCCATCTGCAAACCACAGCGACACCCTACCACCGTCTTTGATTCTCAATCCAAGCCAGAGAGACATAACCGCCCCTCAGGAAGACATGGTTCAAGTTTTGTCGTCCTCGGAACCTGGACTAGCGCCGCCACCACCACAAGTATCAGCTGCAGATAATTTGAAGGGCATTGGACGCCGATCC
>NHTK01001267.1:0-54830 GCA_002938355.1 Panaeolus cyanescens | reverse complement strand
GGTTTCGATGAGAAGGAACTCGCTTTACTCCGTAAAGACTCGTAATTTTCGAAAACTTTTTCTCTGAAATTCAAGCTATCTTTTTTTTATTTAGGTAAATAGATAAAAAGACATAAAATAAAATAATTTAAAACATACATATTACTTGTAAGCCCTACGACGATGCAAAGAAGACAATGGGAAGAACAATTGATTTGTAATTAGGCCCAAATAGTAATATAATTAATTATGACGCCCTTAGGAATCAAATCCGCCGCCATCATGAGCACGGCAGCCAAAGTCTGACTCTGACCTGTCCCACCACGTTCACCCACAATAACAAGTTCAGAATGCTCAAGAGGCAACGACCAGCAAGTCCACCGCCAGTACCAACATTCTCAGAGACTCCCTTCATCACTGATCCCGTTGACCTCAGCCTCATCGAGCGCCATCACAAGAAAAGACGGGTACTGCCTCCTTCATTAGACGGAACATCAAGGGGCTGGGCAAAACCCCATGAGCATCACATTCCCAGATTCGACGATGATGACGAAGAGTACTATGAGAGCGATGATGAGCATGAAGAAGCACCAGGCTCGTCGAGGGGCAACAACAACAACGGCTCAAACTTTAGTTCTAGTCAACAACAAGCTCATTACGCGTCACCCTACAAAAGCACGAATCAGCTTCTTCGCGAGCTGCACACTGTGAACCAACATAGACTTCTTTTTTCTTCTCCTGCGCATAATCTCAGTTTGGCGTCGCAGCAGGCCTCGGGTTCGGGGTCGCAGCAGCAGCAGTTTGGGTTATATCACAGTAGCAGCCTGCTCTCGGACAACGCTTCTGAGCCCATGTCACATCATCCTTCTAATTCACTGTCGGGTTTTGGGCATAATTCGGAGGGCATTACATCTCCTCGGCGTCAGGAGTGGCATAGATCTTTCTCTGGTGTGGATAAGGAGGACGCAGTCATGTCTAATGAAGTGAGTCGCGTCACGGAGAGATACGAGAGCACCAATAGGTCCGTTGAACATTTTCCATCTTTATTATTATTATTTTTATTCATTTCATTATTCCAGACTTCTTGGATCACTGTTTCTATCGCGTCGAAGACAGCTGGAACCGTTGGAAGACAACACAGAGCACTTGTCGTCCTAAGGCCCCCTTCATTGCTACAATCATTTATGCTCACGTCCACATTGCATTTACAAGCGCACCCTAGTTCTATTTTGCTTTCCTGCTATACCCACTTACACGCATCCAGCATCGCCTAGTTCACGTCAAAGGTACCTTGTATTCCTTACTTCATCCTCATCCCAACCATCTGACCTCCCATCCTCATAGTTTAACCATTCTTGTTTTTTTCCTCCCTTTAACGACATCTCCTTGCGTCACATTCCCTTGACTCTATTGTGTCCACTTTCCCTTTATCTTCAATTATCAATTTTGATTGCACATTCTCATTCTATCGTTTGCATTGTTTTCCATCCTCATTCCCATTTCACATCACATCCTCTCGTTCATGTTTTTTTTTCCTCCTTTCACCCACATCCCAGTTCTCGTCGCATCGCACGCCGTGTAAATAGACCCGCACGTCATTGTAATTTATAGACGTTTCTATTTCATCCTGGTATTCACTGTTCTGAGTCTGCCTTGATGTCAACCACTTATTCTCAATGCTCGACATTTTGGAAAACTTCGTTTGCGATACCATTTTTACAAGCCTGATGAGCAGAATTGCAACGGCATTGAAGGATAGTAGACATAAGAGTAGTCTCACAACGTCCTCTGTTTAATATAACACTGTTTAAATAGACGATAACCAAAAAAACCTATCCAATAGCCTGTTACTTATTCATACTCCACCACTTGCCCTTATCTATAACACCACTAATCCAACGAACCAAAAGGGTAAACCACGCATACAAATCAAATTCATGACTTCCCATTCGCCTCATACGCTCTCAACTTGTCCTCTGGGATCTTCAAATCAAAAGACACTGGTTCCCCAAACGCATTGCTCAGTTCGGTGTTGAGCAGCGTCTCGAGTGTGACGCCGTCGCGGCTATAGGTCCATTCGCCTGTGGGGGAGAGGTCGTAGCGTTTGGGGCCGCTGTGAGGGAGGAGGTTAGTATTCAGTGCTTTTGGGTGGTATTGGGTTGGACGGTTGGATGGGAACAGAGGAATGGATGGGGAGGAGAGGAGAGCATACCTTATTGGTGATGAGAGCCAGATTTGTTTATTCGGTGGCTGCTTGTTGATCACGTATGTACCTCTGGGACCAAGGGAGAGTGTTAAGACACCGCTCTGAATAAAAGCAAAAACAAGGGAGGTTAGTTATAGGTGTATAGAGAGGATATCACAGAAGATAACAGAATAGATACACGGGGATAATGGAGAGTAGAATGGGGTAGAATAGAATAACATAGTGATATGATACTCACATGATACTCCACCTCGTACCCCGGTAAACCTTCATTGTCAATGAGCTCTTCTAGGTCATCTAAAAGCTGCTCCATGGTGTGATCTGAGGCTTGGTGGTATGTGCTCATCGATATGTCACTATAATGATAAAAAACATTCAGCACATACTTTAATTAGAGCGGATATAAAGAGAAGGCGGAACGACGAACACAACAAAACAATCTGCCTCTACAATTTATCAACGAGTAAAATTAGACAAACCTCAAAGTCCCTTGAGGAGCTGCAGGATTGCCCATCCCCCTCCTCTGAACCAACGAATTCAAACCCCCGCATGCAGACATTGACGCGTTAAAACATCTTCCATTCAAAGTCTTCCAAGACGCGTTCAAGAGAGTTTGGTGATGCGCACGACATAGCCGAGATGACGATTGTGTCGAGATACTACGGAGAAAAGAACAAGCTACGCCATTCGGGCCAGATTTTGTTGAAGCATGGAGGACAGAGCGGAGTGGGCTGAGGGAGAGAGACATGGTCGAGGTTAGCAGTGGATGAGTTACACTGGAAGGTTCCGGCTACTTGATTACAAGTCTGGGGTTAGGGTTTATGGGCTCGTCATTCGCGAGGTCTTGAATGTCATTTCGACAAAGATTGTAGGTTTTGGATAAGAGCAAAGACATGTTTGGGAGATCTCATACAGTGAAATAACCAGTAGAAGATATAAAGTGGTCCAACAATAGTCATTGTGTATTCAAAATGAATAAGATTACGCAGAAGGCTTAGAACCCTGCTTTTCTGTCCACTCCAACCACGAGCCCTTGTAGTTCAAAATACTATACGCAAAGAAAGACAAATCACAATCAGCACCGTAGACAGCCTAAAACATGGACCGGACAACTCACTTTGTATAACCGTTCCTCTTTGCAACATCGCTGGCGGTGCTGCTCCTCATACCGCTGCGGCAGTAAAAGGTGACTTCTTGGTCCTTCTTTGGCTTATCGAAACCGTATTTTTCTTTGAACTCAACAGAAGACAGGTTGAGTGCGGCGGGGAGCACAGAGAGGGGGAGGTTGACAGCTGAAGGAATCATGCCCTGAATGACTTCGTCTGGCTCACGAACATCAATGAGGTATGCATTCTGTGAAATAGCACATTTAAAACGTAAATTTAGAGATTGTATTATGGATAAGATGAGAGAGAGTAAAGACTAACAGGAGAAGGGCTTTGGGTTTTTGGCAGCAATTCCTCGTAGCTCAAGATTTTAGCGTCCCAGTCACGTTGAAGGTTATCGCGTGCCTCTAAAGCAGCCTTCTTTGCGAGTTGTTCGGGTGTTTTGGGCGGCTTTGCGGCTGCATCTGACGAGTTCAAACGAACAGACAAGAGAGCGGGTCGTGAGATGACAGCAGATAGCCTAGCAGGCGAAGGAGCAAGAGTCGCGCGCGAGACTGTTCGAGCAGAACGAGCAAGAGCGTTACGCAGCATGATTTGGATACAAGGATGAGTGTGAGTTGAGAGTGAACTTTTGAGACGGCAATTGACACATGGTTGACGGAATTCAATGAGCCAATGATGATGAATTTCTCGTCACGAGCTGGCTTTCAAATATTATACGTGGGAATATTCAGCAGTGTCTGGGGTCTAAATTTAAGGCTCCGCAAAAATGCCGCAACATTTCTCCAATGTTTATGTTCCTTCATCCTCTCTCTTTCTCAATCTACCACCATCTCAAATCTCTCTCGCTGGTTTTGATTTCTACTGCAGATGATTTTATGGATTGTTTTTCTGCTTTTTGTCTTCTGATGTGCTCAAGCTAAATTAGCTCTCCCTTCGATGCTACTTCTCACCCCACTATCTAGAGACAATACCTCTTAGGGACACGTCAAACACCTCGAATCCATCTCACAGCCAGTCTAATCGCATATGGCCAATCATTTCTGCATAAGTACACTACTTTGTCTATAACATCGCAAGCAGGCGGCCGATGGCTTCTGACCAAAAATAATCCCTACTTCTGTTTTACGGCTCCTAGACTCAAGTTGACCAAGTCTCTATAGGTCTCCATCCTTCTCTATCTCTCTTGTGCGGTCTTCCTGTGGAACATATCTCGCTTCCTATCATCTCCTTTCCTGCGTTATACTTGACCCGTACCTCCTAGGGGCTAAGACGAAGAAAAAAAACTTTGTCATCTGCTCTCCATAGCATCCACTGAATCAAAGTCTGGGTCTCTTGTCCTTGCATTCTTTTTTTCGTCATCGATAACAAACCACGGTCATTGCGGCAGACCCACACAACATCATCACCTGCCTTGCGTTCTCGAGTTCTTGAGGTTCTTGACCCGTTCGGCGTTACCCGGCCCGTTTCCAAACTCAGCTCTCTGGGCCCAAGAGTGACCAATCCCACTTATCATTTAATTCCAAGCTGCTGTACCGGTCGTTCACCAACCACGACATTCCTCCGATTGATTTCTTTGATTTCAGCGACTAACACTCGAAATTTATCATGTCGCATGCAGGACACGGAGATACTTCTGGTGCCACGACGGGTGCATCCGCACATGCGATGATGGTGCCCTATTTGCACGTCGCGGGCGGCGATTTCCTTTTTTTTGAAGCGTGGGCACCCAGTTCGCCAGGTGCACTCGCTGGTGCGACCATTGGCCTGTTTTTGCTGGCTGTACTTGAGCGCTATCTTGCTGCTGTTCGAGGTTCTTTTGATCTTCATTGGCGTCAAAGGTTATTATTGTTCTTTTTGTTCGGTTTTTTGAAATGGGATACCCATCATCTTTGTTTTTATTATTCAGGGCGCGTGCTATGACTGCCGCTAGCGAACGTGCGTTTTCTGAAAGGCTTAATCGCACTACGGGGGATTCGACGGGGAAGGCGACTGCACCAACCGATATCCAGGAACTTTCGAGAGGGGATTCGCTCGATGCGCCCAAGTCCTCTCGAGGTCGATTGTCTTTTGTCCGACATATACCACCTTTTGTTCCGTCGCATGATATACCCCGTGGAATTCTGTTTGGTCTGCAAATGCTCATCACATATCTTCTCATGTTGGCTGTCATGTAAGTTGAACACTCTCTGTGTCTTTTTTTTTCTGGATTTTTGTTTTAATTGTTTCTCACAACGCACGATGTGTAGGACTTTCCAAGCCGCGTACATTATTGGTGTTGTTGTTGGACTTGGGGCGGGGGAAATAATGTTTGGCAGGATTACTCCCATGGATGGTGGTCATTAGGCCGTATTTTCCACAGGGACTAGATCACGCTGCTCCGCTTGGGTCTGAAGATGGTGTTTGGGTGATCTGTCCAGGGACCGCTTTCATTTCACCCCTTATGTTCTTCCCCATACCTATCCAACTCCATCCTAATTGTACACTGATAGCCATCATTTTTGTAAGCCTTGAGGCGTTGACTGAAGTGCCAATACTTCCTTTTTGTCGAGCCAACGAACACGATTCAAACGAATATGGGCACATTAGATGTCTGGACTTTGGAATATGATCAGCTGATGGTTCAAAGTTGATCTTTCTGAATCTCTGTGCGTTGTTGAAGTTGAACTCTCAGTCTTGTCAAGTTGAGTCTGTAATCAGGAACTGCAAGTCGTCATTTTTTCTTAATTTTTTTTTTTTTACATTGGTGCCGGAGGACCTTCGCAGTCCATTAATTGGACGTGATTGCTGGCGATTGGACATAGGATGGGTTGACCTGAACTTGCGCATACCAAGGCTGGTGAGCTGGAGGTTGTCGGGCTTGATGCTGAAAAGGGAATGTCACACATTGGCTTGGCGTTCTTCCCCAATCTGGCGTGCCCTCCATCAGCGAAATTCAGCCAATTGCCATCCGCACCAGCCAAGCCTGCCCCTCAAAAAACTTTTTCACTGATGACGATCCCATTTTCTTTGAAAGTCTTGGGTGCGTTACAGGCGTTATGCATCCGGACCTAGAGGTGACTGGAAGGGTACACGTCGCAACTTCATCCGTGATTCCGATAAGGCAAGCGAGCATCGTCAGGACCGCTCTGGTGGTGAAATTTCGATAAATTATCAGCATCGTCCGTATAAAAAGGTCGAGCTTCGTTGTTTTGATTTCAGCGCAGAACACTTGTGTTGCTCGTCGCCCTCCGATTAACGACCCTTTTTGTCCGTCTTTGTCTTCTGAGTCAGACCAGACCCGCTTTTTGAAGAACGCTTTATTATTTGAAAGTACTTTCAACGCAGCACTATATCGACGATGCAGTTCTCTTCTTTGGCTTTCCTCGCTTGCCTCTTCGCCTCTGCGAACGCTCACTTCCGACTCCTCTACCCCGAACCCCGTGGTGCTTTCGTCGCTGCTGATGAGCCCAAGTTCTGCGGTATGTTTTCAAATCTCTTACGTATTTATAAACGAGGATCCTCATAGTTATTTCTTCGATAGGTGGTCACACTCAGGTTACGACTAACAGGACCGTCTTCCCCCTCTCCGGAGGCATCTTCTCCATCCGCACAGGTCACCCCGAATGGACAGGTAAGCCCCCTCCCCCTCCCAACGCTTTACTTCATATCTCACCACCATTTCTTTCTTTCAACGCAATAGCCGGTGTTATGATCTCCACCGTCGCCAACCCCAACAACTTTGACAACTTCACCGTCGACGGCCAGCAGCAGCTCGTCCGCGGCTACGCCCACGAACACGACGCAGGCTCATTCTGCATGCCCCTCAACATCTCAGCCGCCAACATCCCCGGTGTCGGCGATGGCTCAAACGTGACCATCCAGGTCGTCTTTGAAGGTGGTGATGGTAACCTCTATCAGGTATGTTTCGATGCGCTTGTGTTAGATGTTGGCTCAAATCTGATGTCACTTTCTCTCTCTGTAGTGCGCCGACCTCACCCTGTCTGCTAACCTCACCAGCGTATCGGACTTCACTTGCGAGAACGCTACGGACTCGAGCGGTGGACACGGCAGCCACGGTACCCCCAGCCAAACCCCCGCACCCACCGGTGCTGCCCTCGGTCTCTCCCATGAGATGTCCGCATACACCGCCGTCTTCCTTGGCCTCGTCGGTGTCGCCACCGCCCTCCTATAACTTCCAAGTTGAAGTTGACATTGAAGTTTAAAAGTCGAGATCCTACCCCTCCCCCTTCACCTCTCTTCTCTTCAGACTTGATTTCTTAGATGACCTATGACCCATCTATACGTAATACCATGAACCTTTCACGACGCAAAAGCACTAGTACTGCTGTTTTTTTTTGTATTTACTCACATTAACATGTATTAGGTTACATGTTTAGCATGACCTTTTGGGGAACGCAATTCGATTTTCATTTAACGCGTTCAACTTGAATTTTTTTGAGTGCAGTTTCTTCGGTGCATTGGATCATGATCATGAATCGCGGTGCGACATTGAGTTCTGACCTTGACATCGACATTGGCATCGACATTGGCACCGACAAGTCTTAGTTTCCATTTAATTTCCTGATGATGAAAAGTGTGGAGAAGCTGTCAAAAAGCCAGAATCGCGCGGTGCATATGTTATGATCATGAATTCGAAGTTTGAACCTGATCATGATCACCTGGGCATGGGCGGCTGACCCAGGGACACAAGGACACGGGCAGACGCCTGACGCCACATGAATATGAAATGACGATTTGCGCTATGTGAGGGCTGTGAATGTTGATTATAAAAATACATTTTGATTTATATTGAGTTCTGTCTGCCTGTGAGCTTTTGATCAGGCCCAGATTTTGTTGAGCATGAATTGAAGGACTTTCGATGAGGTTATAGACTTCGGTTGGCTGGGAATGGTTTGACGAATAGCTTGAAAGTTGGACCGCCTTTGTCTTGTTCAATCATCTATTAGCTACAGGTCGCTCCTTGACACCCTGAAGGGCACTTACTCGAGCCAAAATGCTACGACAGGCAAGTCAATAAACAGGACATTGCACCAGGATCGCATTTAACCCAAAGCTTCTAATCCTCGTTTCACATCTTCTCCAACGGCTCTCGACAAAAGAGGCTAATGAAAGTGCTCCATCAGCCTGAGCCTGCCAGAGTGCGCCGCATCACCAGCGTGATCTAAAAATAGAACAGGTTATTCATGCTGGGGATATGTATGTTTTTTTTACTTTACTCACCACCCGAATAATTCAGTTTCCAAGGCCAGCAAGATATGATGTGACTGGCTAAAAAAATCTTTTCAAAAATGGGTCTCATAGGCTATCGCGCCAGTCCTATGATGAGTTGGCAAAAAAGTGTCTAATTAAGTGATAACCACGTTCATAGCCGAGGGAAGGGAAGAGAAGGAAGGTGTGGTTAGGTTAGGTTAGTATAAAAAGGCCTTGCGTCGGCTTTTAGCTTTCTTCGCACCGTCGTTACTCCTTCGTGGCGCCTTCTTTATAGACTCTAGGTCTCTAGTGCCCATTCTCCCTGTCATCGCTCGTTGCATACCACCACTACGATGTTCTCGTTTCTTCACCTCACGCTGTCCCTCTTCCTTGCATCCGCAGTCCACGCACACTTCCAGCTCCAGTATCCCCCTCCTAGAGGCGTTTTTGTTGAGGACAACGAGCCCAAGTTTTGCGGTAAGTCACCTCATTCCTTCAAGGTGATGGACGCTGATGACGAAAGTAATGCAGATGGCTATACAAATGTGACCACAAACCGCACCCATTTCCCTTTAACAGGCGGGGCGTTTAGTTGGAATTCAGAGCACCCTCAATGGGTTTGTGAGTTATCTCAAGTTATGGCTTTTTTCCATCGCCTCACATGTATACCCCTTGGACCCACAGCCGCATTCTTCATCTCAACTACCAATGCCACGTCTTTCAACGACTTCACGCAGGTCAATGGGTTCATGAATGGCGAAGGCGAAGGTGTCGTTTGCGTGGACCTCGATCTAAAGAGCTCGAATGCGACAGGTCTCACGAATGGGCAAAACGTAACCATTCAGGTGCGTCATCGCATTATTATTATTATTATTCCTAGCGCGCAGATGATGAACTGGCGCTGACGCACTACGTAGGTCTTATTCTCTGGCGGTGACGGGCCTCTATACCAATGCGCCGATCTCATCCTCGACGATAGCGCCCAACAGGGTGTCTTGGGTCCTCCATGCACCAAGAACTTTACCTCATCTCCAGCCCCCGCTGCACCTCCGAACAACACTTCCAATGCTGTGAAGGGTTCTCAAAATGGTCTTGTTCTTGCTCTACTCGGAGCGTTCTCAGCTGTGCTTGTTATGTTGTGATATCGATGAAATGGCCATTAAATAGTGATAGAGATGTACCTACTGGGCTGCTACAGCAACCTCTTTACAAAACAAACAGAATAAATAGTGTTTGCTAGCGAGTCATGCCCGAGGCATGTCTACATATTCTCCAAGAATGCCTCCCAGTCCAACTGCGTTATCCCATGCGCTTCGTTGGGAGAACTACTAGGGTACTCGTGGATCTCGAGGTTTGGTAATCGAATATTATCTGGTGTCATGGTAGAATACGAGAAGGGGAATCTAGCCACTGGTCCAAATGGTTCGACATTGGTCGTACTCTGGACTTGTGACGGGATGGTTGGCTCGCCTGATATAAAGGCGCTCAAAGCCTGTTCTTTGAGGAACTTCAGTGCCGCCTGAAAACGTGGCGAGCGTGATATCAACAAGAATAGTATGAATACGCATTACGCTGGACACTCACGAAAGACCCCTTCGAACTTCCTGCTTTTGTTGAGACTTTTGCGAATAGCTCGAACCCTCGATTCATGAGTTGGATAGCGTGTGCTGCATCTAAGCATCTTGGACTGTTGATGACGAGATTTCCTAGGACATTCTGTGTATACATTTTCCGTCATCTCACGTCGAACTGATTAGAGAGGGAAATCGACACATACACATGCGAGAACCATTTGAGACCATAGTGACCAGGAGAAAAAGGCGATTTCCTTATGCTTCGTATAAAGAGATGATATTCGATTGATAATCCTCGAAGCACCTTTGATGACTGCTTTGATCGAGAACTGGTATTCGCTTGATAATGGGTTTGCACTGAGATGCGGCGCGGGGACATCACCTGTTAAATAAGGCCTATGCAAAAATATAAGATCTTTTAATCAATGGTCAGAACATCCTAACATTAATATTACCAAGGAAGCTCCTACTCATTTCCACCAACGCAAACGGGACATATTGCTGAAGCGCCAAGCCAAGGTCTGCAGACCACTCGAATGCATCCGTGTCCGCGTCACCATCAAACCCGAGCGCTAACGTAAAACTGGGCAGCGCAAAACTTCGAATGGCTCTATCAGCATCAACAACGGCAGAATAAGGAGGAGGCTGGGGTAAGGATTGTAAATAATCCAAAGTCGGTGCTATACACGATGCTGCGAATCTGTACTTCCAATCGAGCGCTAAAATGGATCGAAATTAGTAATAATATTAGTATCAATCGAAACGGATGTTGAAGTGGCTAGGGGGTACTACCTTCTGATCCGATACCTGTAACACGGCATACTGTGCTCTTTGGGTATGGACACGTGGTGTTTGTTATGGAGAAAAACCCCGGTCTGTTGCTGGCGCAGCTCTGGGTTGATGGGATGAAGGGTTGAGGGGATGACTCGTCAATTAGAAGGATAAACATGAGCGGTGCTTTCGAGTGACTCACCGACCCAACGTCAAATGCTACGACCTCCCATAAGACTCTTCGGGCGGCCTGGATTTCTTGTTCAGTACGAACAGGCAGAGAAGTGTCATGATCCTGATCTAGTCAGTCAAGTCATTTAGAATTTCATCGATGCAGAGAATGGGGTGACGAATGAACATACACAATTCAAGTTCATAAACCAACCGACAGACCAATCCACTAAGAGCCCATATTTCCTCGTCGACAATCTGCGAAAAATCATCCACGATTGCTAAGCGGAGAAGCAGAGCTAGGCTTTGGACAGACGCGCAGCATGCGTTGGTTTTGACAGGTTGAAAGGCAAGCGCAGCACGTGCCAAGCAATGATAGAGGGCCGTCGAATGTTGAACTGAGTCAGGGTCTTCTCCGCAGCGCGCGCCCAGGGCTAGAGTGGCGAAGAATATCGAGAGACGGTGGGGGTGGATGGTGCTGAGGTCTGCCCCCTCGGAGGCGACGCGTTCGACAGGGTAGATGACGTCGAATATCGTGTCGAAGAACTCGTGGCTCGTTACGATGCATGCCCTGCGCGATTAATGGGTGTTTAAACGCTTGAACATGAAGAATGAAGATAAAGCAGGGTCTTACTTAAAGTTCTCCCTGGTGTAATAAAGATGGGTCAAACTGTGCGCCTGTTCTCTGGACGGCATTAAGGGCGCGAAGATAGAGAGCTCATATGAATGGCTATCCTTGCCGACAGGGAACACTCCCAGCAGGTCATTTATTTCCTTCCAAGATTCTGTCAGCAGTCTCCCCGGCTCCTTCACGATTCGAGATGTGTGTAGCATGACGCCGGTGCCCAGCCTTGTAGGGCCTTGACGAGACGCGCCTTCTTCACCTGCCGTCGTGGCGACGCGTGTACGAGCAAGCAACGCGGCTTCCAGCACCTGTAACCTCGACCTCAGCCGTTCGACCTCTTCCGAGAGCTGTTGAAAGTTCTTTTTGAGAGATCTAGCAGGTAAACGGATCAGGAAACGTTCGAAGCACTAACAAGCGCCATGAAAAACCACTCACTTGTTTCCTTTCAAGCCGTTCGTTTGCATAGTCCCTGCGATATCGATATAGCGGAATGGTTTTTAGAAGATGTTGGAACGGTTTAAATGCCAGCACTCCAAGGCACTGTACCTTGAGGACAAATATCTGCGCAGTCGCGACTATAAATTGCGTGAGATAATAATCATTTATCATGTTGATGTCAATGGGATATAGGTACCGTTTACAAGCTTCGCAGGGGAAATTCCTTCCGGGAACCATTTAGCGCCGTTGAACAGTATGAGACGCTGACACGCTGTCGCTAAAGGATTTTCGCGTCAACGCTTACCGATCGCATCTTAACTTGGATCTACATTCATACATTATCAATGATACATTTAGAACAATTGCATTAAGGCGGTGTGTCCGAGTCGGACATCCAGAATTGGGCCCATGAAAAGACATATTGGCATACCTACGACACTCTGCACAGGATCCTGTAATAATATTACCAACGTTTCGTATTGGCCCTATCCACTCTTTCACCTGCGCTACCTGCGACATCGAGATGAGAGTTCAAAGAAGAGTTGAATAATGTCGTGCTGTCATGATCTTCCTGATTTAATTGCGATAGCTGGAGGTCTCTTTGGCAGTATTCGGTAACACGGCCTCGGTGGCTTGGTCTCGTGCACTTTGCGTGCTAGGCTCTACGTGGGTGATGCTGATGGTTGTTTCGATAACTGGCATAATGATAACATGGTACATTTGTAATGTAACAGTATTCGAAATCAAGCAAGAAATGCATATTCAAGCTTAAAGGGCTCACTAATCGTCCTGAGGTAAGAGTCCACAGGATAACCGTGATGCCGATGTCGTTCACTGGTGAGGACAGCCTTTCCGCAAGACGAACGAAATAAGAGTTCATAGTGCTTAATGTGTCGACATTATCCATGGCTCGATGTTGAGGGGGACCTGGATTGAGGCGTACTTTCAGCTCGTCCAGGACCGAGACACGAGTTCGCGATTCCGAGTCTTCGTTATCACGGAGCTGCACCAGGGATGACCTGAGCTGACGCACAGCAAACAACGCAGCAGTTAGTTGGTCTTCCTTATCGGTCACTTGCCGGCTGTTGGCGGTATAAATTCCATCTCGAGATCTCGTAGATTCTTCAGATGTAGGCTGTCGTCTTCTGAAGGCTGCTGCATGAATGCCAAAAACTCCAGAAAGTACTTGTCAGAGGAGATGAACATGCTTTTGGTGTTCTGGACCAGCGTCAACAAGGGGATTACACCATCAAAGCCATCATCAACGGCACCCAAGTGTTCCATTACGAAGGTTTCCAGCGAGGGAAAGGTGTCGATGAAGTCAGAATCCTGAAACAGACTTCGATTGTCATCGGAGAAATGACAATCAGTGAACGCAATTTGAAGCGTGCGGAGCTTCGGAAAATGAAGGGTGGGGAAGGGTGCCAATATGTACTCGTTATAACGCCCATAGCTGATGAGAAGTTCCTGTAGATGCTGGTGCGAAAGATTGTGAAACGGTACAGCGAGGGTGGCGTCAGGCGGTGTTGTGATAGTGACCCATGCCCGTTGCAGATTAGGACACGCAACAAGTAGGGAACCCCAATCGTTGATGTACATCGAGCAGGTGGCATGAAACGTTGTCAGTGTTGCCCAGTGTTCCATTTCGTGTGGGGGTAGTGGGACAAATGGGACCATGCTTCCATCCAGACCACCAAAGCACAGGTGGTTTAAGTGTGGGGCGTTCTGCATGATTGAATGGATAGATAAAAAAATATTTGGTTCCTCGCCAGCTTCCTCTTCCTCATCTTCTCCGATTGACTTTATGACCAGGAAGGACTTCAGAAAAGGCAGTTCTTTATGCCCCAAATGGCGCAACAGCTGCCTTGATCGAACAGTGACCATTTCCAACTTCTCCAAGCGCTGTACAGCTACTTCGTCCGTCAGTAGACGTTGAAGGAAGGGCTCTATGCCGATGTCTTCGTCCAAGGATGGGAAGGCAGGTTCATCCAGAAGGAGGGTCAGGGGCAAGATAGACGAGCGAAGTGATTGAATTGTATCATGGGGTCTGTGTTCCGCGGCCACAACAACCAGATCTCATTCCAGAGTGAGGACATTGCAAGAACTTGGTTGCGCCATCCGTTGCAGACCTGAGATAATACCGTTGGAACATGAATAAGATCCCACGGTTCTGGCCCACATCGAAAATAAATGGGACAGTGTTGGCCAATTTCATGTAACATATCGGACATATCGTCTGGAAGGCGACGAAATGGCGATGTAATGACGTCGCATGCGTGAACCTGCTTTTCAAGAGGCCGGCGAAAGTTCTTTGCTTTCGGAGATTTTGTCAGCAATTGAAGACCTGAATCCTTTCACCATGTCTGCATCCGCGGAAGATACAGGAGTGTTGATAGTAAGCAAAGGAATGAACGAGGAAGGCAAAGGAATTGCGTCCTGTTGGCAGAGACACAGTTAGCCAGCGTCAAGCCTTAATAAAAGCATGGATATGAGGAGGCTTAATTCACGTACGTGATGGAGGGTTGCGGGCCATTCCACTGCATCATGGCCTCCAACCTTTGGTCCGAATTGCTGCATCCTTTCGCCTCAGTGACGGTTGTGGTGTTGAAGCTTGAAAGCGCGCGCGTACAACATACATACTAGCAACATTCAACCAACATTCAAGAGTCAGTGTGATGCGACGCGACGCGTCAACAGTGTTTACATAATTGGCTTCACCAGTCAATTTGAATCGACAGCCTTGTAATTGTACTGGTACCAGTTGCTAGTTACGATGCCGAATCAAGAGATAGCATCTTGTATCAAGCTTTACAGCTGGCCAATCACCTCTGGAGTGTTGTATCGGGAGGGAAATCAAATTGCGGGGTCTGCCCAGGTCGGCCCTCCGGATCCAGTATTAGCGCTGAACTTCAGCTTGAAGGTTGTGCTTAGCTGGAACCCAAAAAATATTACAACAACAGAGTATTAAATACAATATAATATTCAATATACATGAAACCGGTGCACAATTGGCTTTAAATATGTTTCCAGTATTCGAAAGCAAGGAAGAAATGTGACTTCAGGTTTAAAGGACTCCCTATCATGTCTCTCGGATGAGTTAATGGAATAACGATAATGTCGACGTCGTCCATCGCGGAAATCTTTCGCTGAAGACGACAAAAGTATGATATCATCTTGAGTTTTGTCTCGTCATCGTCCAGGACGTAAAGTTGACCGGGACCCGGATTGAAACGCACTTTCATCATGTCGAGGACTGGGGTGGGAGTCTGCGATTCATCGTGCACCACGGATGACCTGAGCCTATGCACCCCTATTAACGCAGCAGTCAGTTCGTCTTCCTTGTCGCGCGGCCAGGACTTGGAATCTGGTGTGAATTCGATCTCGAGATCTTCTAGATTCTTCAGAGGTAAGCCGTGATCGTCTGAGCGCTGCTGCATGAATGCTAAAAACTCCAGGAAATATTTATCAGAAAACGAGATGAGCATAGTCTTGGTTCTCGCAGCCAGGGTAAACAAGGGGGTTATGCCGTCAAATCCATCGGTGACTCCGCTCAACTGTTCCAATACGAGGGTTTCCAGAGATGGGAAGGTGTCTATAAAGTCGGAATCCTGAAATACACTTCGATCGTTGTCGGAGAAGTGGCATTTGGTGAACGCAATCTGAAGTGTGTGGAGTTTGGGGAAACGGTAGGTGGCAAAGGGTGCCAAGATGTTCTCGATATACGCCATATAATCGATCATCAGTTCCCGTAGGTTTTGGTGTGGAAGATTTTGAGAAGCGGGGTGCACAGTAATGGGCTGGCCAGGTGTTGCCGTCACCGCGATTCGAGCTCGATGGAGATTAGGACAAGTGATGAGCACTGAACGCCATTCGTCAAGATATATTGAGTAAGTGATATTCAGCGTTGTCAGTTTCTCCCAGTATCCTATTTCCTGCGAAGGTAGTTGGATAAATGGGACCATACTCGCACTCAGACTACCAAAGCACAATTGGCTTAGCTGAGGTGCATTCCGCACCACTGAGTGGATAGACAAAAAAATGTCGGGTTCCAAATCGTTATCATCATCTTCATGCTCCAGTTCACCTGCTACAACCGGATTCATGACCAGGAAGGACTTGAGTAGCGGCAACTCTTTGTGGTCCAAAATTCGCAACAAGCCCCTTACTCGAAATGCAACCATCTCTAACTTTGCCAAGCGTCGAAGGGAGACCTCGTCCGTTGATAAACGCTGAACAAATTTTGCTATCCCGTTTTCGTCGTCGACGTCCGAAGCCGTGGAGTCATGTTCCGAGTCATCCAGAGTCAGGATTAGGGGTAGAGAGCGAGATAGACGAGCGAAGTGATTGAATTGTGTCAAGGGATCTGTTTTCCGGGGCCACGATATCCAGATTTCATTCCAGAGCGAGGACATTCCCAGAACTTGGTTGCGCCATCGTTTGCAGACCTGAGATAATACCGTTGGAATATGAATACGATCCGACGGTTCGTCCCCGAACTGATGGTAAGCGGGACAATGCCCTACAATTTCGTGCAGAATGTCGTCTGGAAGGCGACGAAATGGCGATGTGATGATGTTGTATGCCCGCAGCTGTTTTTCGAGGGGGCGACGAGTGGACATGATCTTCTCTGCCTTCCGTTCAAGTTCTAGGATTTGCTCTCTAATCTTGCGCTCAGCATCTCTGCTTTCCGAGATTTTGTCGCCAATAGAAGACTTGAGATCTTTCACTATCTTTATATCTGCAGAAGACACGGGTGCATTATTAGCCAAAAGGGGGATGAGCGATGCAGGTAAGGGAATGGTGTCAGTGGTGTCCTGTTGGTCCTGTTGGCAGAGACGTTAGCCGCGTTCAAACCCTGATAACTGCACGACAGAAATTTAAATTATACATCAGACGATTTAATTCACATACCTGAACTAGAGTTGGGGGCCATAACACACCCTCACGGCTTTCAATTTCTCGTCGGAAGTGTTGCATCCTTTCGGCTGGTGGTGGTTGCAGTACGAGTGTTGAAAGAGCCGGCGGCGGTTGAGTCTTGAACGTGGGGCGACGCGCCGAAAAAATCACATGTAGTCTGCAAAATAGGCTCTTCAAGACGTTCAATGTCGTTTTATATCAAAAATGATATCACTAGTATACTAGTAGCATGCGTACATGTAAAATTATAAGTAAGTACAATAATTAGCCTTTCTCCAATAATTGAAATTATCCATGAAGTTCTTCGTAGCTGGGCTCAGGGTCATCCTGTAGTCATGCGTGGAGGTAATAATATCCATCTCAATATCATCCATGTCCGCAGCCTGCCGCATAAATCCGTAAATGTAATTTGACACTTTCTCGCCATCTTCATCCAAATAGGCTGTGGTTTCTCCCATAGAATTATAGCGTAGCACAAATTGGCGCAAAGGGCACGCTGAAGGTAACGGAGTGCGTCCTGGGTCGTGGACAACAGCAGCTGGAGGCGACTTTCTGACTCTATAGGTTTTGAACAAAAGTGCAGAAAGTCGATCCTCCACTGTCGACGACGAAATGTCACTTGAAAAAAAGAATTCAAGTTCCAGGTTTTGGAGCATAGGGAGTGGTAGGCGCCCGTCCTCTTGCGGCTCCAGCAAAAATGCCAAAAATTCCATGAAGTATCCGCCATCGAAGGAAACGAGAAGAGATCGAGTTGTAGGGAAGGCACGGAAGAGGTGGAAGAGTCCTTCAAACCCTTCTATATTATTAGTCTTCGTCACAGACAACTGTTGTAAAGACGGGAACGCTTCGGCAAACGCTCCAGGTGGTGGAATTCGAGTCGAGTCTATGATAAGCTCAGCATAGTCGAACTGAATTTCTAATGATTCGAGTTTGGGCAAGCGGAATCTAGCAAATGGCGTCATAATGTGGTCCATATAGTCCTCAAGCTCCAGTATGATTTCTTTGAGATGGTCGTGAGTGGAGTTGAGTGAGAGGTTCGAGGTGAAATCTGGGCCATCTGGACACGCAACACGAGCCCAAACCTTTTCGAGACTGGGGCATATCTCGAGAAGGGAAAACCACTCGTTTATATACAGCGTTCCCCGGAAATATAGAGTTGTCAATTGAGACCACGATCCTCTCCCTTGTGGGGAAAGGTCGAATACCTCTGGGAAGGACGAGTAGTCGGCGCCGAACCACAGCTGAGTTAACTGCGGTGTGTGAAGTAAAAGATGGTTAATCGTTATAGCATCGTTCGGCGCCTCCAAGGTCTCTCTGTCGAGAAAATTAATCCCTGCATGTCGCACGAGACACGTTTTGAGAAGTGGTAACTCGCAGTCCTTGAGAATATCCAAGAGCAGAGCACTTCTCCAGGAAAGAATCTCCAAGGTCTCTAATCGATGAAAGCTCCCAGACTCCGTGGCCAACAATCGTAGGAATGGAACACAACCGGCTTCTCCTGCTCTCATGTCCCGTGCAGTAACAGAGTGTTCGTCCAGGCAAAGCGAAATGGGTGAGGAGCGTGAAAATTGCATGTAGTGCTTGAACTCCGCCATCGAATTCCCAATGGGGTCCAATCGAGGCCATCGGATGTGAATATCGTTCCAAAGTGAAGACATCCCAAGTGCAACATTGCGCCAACTTCTACATACACGGGCCAACGTGGTTGGGGAATTCGTTCTGGGCCCGTTCAAGTCGTTGATGTAATGTTGAAAGATTTCGTACAAGACGTCGCTTGGAACGCGTCGGACAGGAGATTTCATGACTGCATATGCAGCCATTTGTTTTTCAAAGGGCTTCCGGGCGTTCTTTACATTGTTGAGTTCCACCTTGAGTTGGTATATCTTCAGAAGCAATGTCTTTTCCTGCGCTGTTGATTCGGAAATCTTTTGTATAACAGGTGCTTCAAATCTTTCGATTAACGCCAAATCAGCTTGTGTAGGTTGTGAGTTGCACTGCAGCATTGGGATGAGCATGCGCGGTAAGGTCAAATCAGTCTGAAAGCCGGTGTGAGTGGATGATTTATAGGGGTAATCTCTTCACATACCGCAAACAAAGAGTCTGGCCATGGCACTCGATTGTGCACTTCAAGGGACAAAATGGGAGTTGAGTCGTTGTTACTCATGACTATGGCCCCTGACAGTGGTGGTTAATGTTGAAAGTTGAAAGGAAACAAGGATGAGCGTGATGACAAATTGCCAAAATTCAAATGTTCATGGCTGTCCTCCCACCTTCAAAGCTTCAACGTTCAACAATCAATCGACAGCCCTGGATACTTGCTCTCCGTTGTTTTACTGAAAGCCAATTGGTAGCTATGTGATGACCAAATTATACGTGGAAAACTTGAGGCTGACTGGGGAATACTGGGTGGAAGGAGATAATTAACGGTATTCAGTTATCAGTAGTGCTGAAAGTCAATATCTCGGACTCGGAAGTTATGCATCTGGGGACCACTACGCGTACATGTGTAATTACCAATAATTACAAGTCATCATGATCAGCTTGATCAGTTGAATAAAACCTTCTCCAATAATTGAAATTCTCCATGAAATTTTTCGTCGCTGGACTCATCTTCGCCCTGATGCCTGTCGTGGAAGGGATAATCTCCATTTCAATATCCTCCATACCTTCAACTTGCAGCTTAAGCATACGGAGATACTCTATTATTCGGTCGTCAGCGCCATTGGCAATCAAAGGGAGATAATAGGGACTGTCCCCATTATTATAACGCAGCACCCATTCGCATGACGAATGGACTGGATGCAACGGCTCACGCCCTGGCTCTTTGCTGACAGCCGCTGGAGATGATTTTCTGGCCCTATAGGTTTCGAACAGCAGTGCAGAAAGGTCTTTCTCCACCATGGGTGGCCATAGATTATCTGAAAGCAAGAATTCGAGTTCCAGATGTTGGAGCATAGGAAGTGGTAGACGTCCATCGTCCTGCGGCTCCTGCAAAAACCTTAGAAATTCGGTGAAGCATTGGCTATCGAAGGTTACGAGAAGAGACCGGGTTGTAGGGAGTGCACGTAAGAGGGGAAAGAGCCCTTCAAATCCATTTACGATTTGAGCAGTCTTCGTTACCGTCAGTTCCTCCAGTGAAGGAAATGCATCCACAAAGTTAGGGAATGGAGATTGAGCCGGGTCGGGGACAAGCTCAACAAACCCCAAATCAAATCCAACTTCTAGTTTTCTGAGCTGCGGGAAGCGGAATCTTGCGAAAGGCATCATAACATGTTCCCCATAGTCATCAAACTGCAATGTGACTTCTCTGAGATGATGATGGGTGTAGCTGAGCAAGAGGTTGGGAATGAATTGCGGGCCTTCTGTTGCTGCAACCCGAGCCGAGACCTTTTCGAGGCTGGGGCATATCTCGAGGAGACAAAACCACTCTGTCAAATCCAAAAGTGCCTGAAGGTGTATGGTCGTCAATTGAGACCACGGTCCCCTCGCTTGTGGGTTCAGATTCAATACGTCCGAGATGGACGTATCTTCAAAGCCTAACCAGAGCTGGGTTAAATGTGGTGCGCTATGCAGGAGTTGGTTGACCAATATAGCATCGTTTGAACCGACCTGTTCGTCAAAGAAATCAGATTCGACATGTCGCAGAAAACATGTTTTGAGAAGAGGTAGCTCGGTGTCCTTGATAATGTCCAAGAACTGATCATTTCTGGCCGAAAGGATCTCCAAGGTCTCCAAACGCCGAACGTTCTCCACCTCCAAGACCAAAGAACGCATGAATGCAACGGAACCAGATTCGCCTGCCTCCATGTCTTCTTCACTGAAAAGCCGTTCGTCCAGACAAAGGGATATGGGTAAGGAGCGCGATAAATGCAAATGGTGTTTGAACTTCTCCATTGAATTGTCGGCAGCGTCGTCTCCTGGCCATTGGATATGAATATTGTTCCACAATGAAGACGTCCCAAATGCCACCCTGCGCCAACTTTGACATACATGGGCCAACGTGAGTGGGGAATTTGTTTTGGAGTTTAAATCGGTGGTGTAGTGTCGAAAGATTTCGTATAAAATGTCACCTGGAACGCGTCGGATAGGTGATTTCATCACAGCATATGCGGCCACTTGTTTTTCCAAAGGCCTCCGATTGCCCTTAATCATGTCTAGTTCCGTCATGAGCTTGAATATCTTCTCAGACAACACCTTTTCCTGTATTATTGACTCGGAAATTTTTTGTATAACAGGAGCTTCGAATTTTTCGATCAACGCCAAATCCGCTTGTGTTGGTTGTGAGTTGCACATCAACATCGGAGTGAGTACGCGTGGTACGGTAAATTTAATCTGAAAGGGAGTCAGTATGGTTTTTAGGGATAAAATCTCTTCACATACCGGAAACAAAGCATTTGGCCATGGCACTCGATTGTGCGCTTCAAGGGATAAAGTGGCAGTGGAGTCATCGTCACTCATAACTATGTTCCCTGGTGGTTGCAAGCAGGTTGCAAGGAAACAAGAACGGGACTGATGACAAATAGTTTGGGCCCGAATTCCAACCCTGTTTCCACTTGCCTTCACCCTCAATCGACATCCCTGCGCACTCCCATTTTCCAATGAAGATGTCGAATCAAGTTCGGACTCGGAGGTTGGGAGTCCGTTGGACAACGAAATGCATTCGGGTGTTGGGATCCTGACCGCCGACCCATTTTGTGACCTGTGAACGAGATTGAAAGTTAAAAGCTACCCCGGGTCAGCTGCATTCATTTGATGTCGGGAAACGGAGCGACGCTTGGTAGATGCATACTAGAGATGAGTACTATTAATAGATTGGATCCAGGAACAGTACTCATATGTTATATGAAATTAATCGATTGACTTCAAGTTTGCACGAGCCAAGTGACAATTATTCATATATCTAACTTTAAACCTTGAGGCGATATCCATGCTGTCGATGCGTTGCACCAAACGTCATTGTAAATCCCATTTAATCAATCAGACCTACGTAGATAGGGATATTTGAAAGAGGAAAGCTGTAAGCGCGTAGCAGAGGGGAAATATGTCACGATGTCTGACTGTTGCAAAGTTGCAGCCGCCGATAAAATTGTTCAGTAAACCTAACTTCCCCAGCCTGGATGCTTGCATATGTACTGCTTACGATGCTAATCGTACCAATGGTTATGCCAACCATACAACAGGCCATGTACCAGTTGTCTGACCACGAGAGACTACGTGCGCTCGTGCATCAACAACCTATGTTCCGTTTAGTTCATATTACTGGGAAGTATGCCAGTGAAACATATTCTTTTCAAAAAATTCAGCCTTTCTAAACGCCCAGAATTGTTTTAACAGAAGTAAAGCTGAAGATGAAGCAGTTCAATGAGGAAACGGCGCAGATCGGCATTTGCCGTCGGGCAGTCCGACAGAAATTGATCGGGCGGGAATGCTCTCGGGCAACCAGACACGCCAACGGCGGTTGCGTTTCTTTCCGTCGACTTACTCCTTCTTACCCGTCTGCCATGTCCACAAAATATATTCTACTGGTCACTGTCAAAACGCCGGTGCTTTTTCGCATTTGATTCCTTCATGCATTCGTCAGTGTATCACAAAGCAGTTACAGTTTTCGCATCAGCGGTCACTAGGTTCTCGTACCCATACAAATCGTGCTGACCTCAAACACTTTCTGCTTCTCAGGCATCTCCAGGCATAATGACCATTGCGCTCAGAAGCCCCAGATGTAAAAAACATGTGAAAGTGAAGGGTACTCCCTTGACCTGAATTTGCCCCAATCCTTCCCGAAGACTATGGACACTTTGGGTGATTGTATGAGGGTGCCATTTCCGGCCACATGAGTCATGGAACTCTAATCATCAATCCTCGTTTTCCGAATATCTGCTGTATCAGCTATTTTTTACAAGAACAGGGTAGCTGTGCCGGCGACATTCGCAATTTCTGGGAAAATCAATCACAGAGAACATTAGACGATGAATGGTAGAAGTAAGCACACTCGTCTCGGCTCTTCAAGTGGATTATTTTGGCACGTTGAATACGAATACCCGGAATTTGTGCAGCTATGGAGGCCATTCACATAGATCCCAATGCGGGGACATGAAATATGCTTACCTGGGTTTTGGTATCACGGTTCGTACCATCTCCAAGTTTGCTTCCAATGATATTGATGAGTCTATCCACATAGCCTGTGCGCCACAGACACAGAATAGCCCGAGGCCGTTGGGCTCTTTTCCCAAGCTTAACCGACGATTAGCGTATCCAATACGATTTAAGAAAATAGGTGTCGTCGTGTATAACGATGGGCGCTGGTATTACGGGCATCAACACGACCGAGTCTCGTCATATAGTTTACGCAGCCGGAGCTGCGTCTTGTTGACACGATCGCAGCAAAGGTGGCGGTGCCGAAGCTCATTGGAACATTGCACAAAGGTTTCGAGATTGCCGCTATGCCTCCTTGATCACTATCGGAACGTCACGGTAATCAGTTATAGATATGGACATTTGGCCCGTCGGATAGGGACTTGGTATAAAACTCAATGACTCCAATTTTTTAGGGTCATTGACACATCCCCTGGACGACAGACACTCGAAACCACACATATCGGCCTTGCAACTTGCTCAACCCTTGCAAGTTGTGACCCCTTGAGCCTCTTTGGCCTCTTCCATTGTCGTATGTGAACAGGCCCCGTCACACCCTTTATAACTGGAATTCTTTGGTGGCTGCTCCTTTCAGGCAGCTACCTTAATACAGAACTGTCAAGATTAAGTCCCTAACGCGTCCCTCTCCCCTTCGTTTCTTTGATATGTTCTTTCGTCGGAAAGAACTACCTTGGGAGGTTGTTCATAGTTGTTCAGTAGACCCAGTACCGGTGTACTATGACTCGGACGATGATGGTACGTCCCTTGCTACGCTCCATCCGTCGATCTTTAGGCTGATCCCTACATTTCAGATTTGGACTCCATCGTGTCGGTCAAAGACAACACTGTTAGAAGGACGTATGTTCTAGAGCTCAAGAAACCTGCGAGCACAAGTGTGCATCGCAAAGCAGTCATGTTTGCTCAAGAAAGGTTGCTCGAGGAGATTGAGCAAAACGGGTACAACACCTTGCTATCGGAAAGGTGCGTGCATGCCAACTGCATCCTTTGACACGAAGAACGAGTCGTAACTAATTAGTATCTTTTATTTCTTATCATTCCCCCGCTTAGCTGGACTTTTACTCTTCTCCGAAAAGCTGACGCGCACCGGATCCAAGTCGAGTACAGGGGTACGCGTAAGTATTCAGATCTTTAACCTGCATTCAATCAATTACTCATCTCGTTACATTCTCCCCACCTCATCAGCCGCGCTCTCCATGAGAACAATTAAACGAAGACAACCACCTTTCATGGGAGTATTACAAGCTGCTTACTAGACTCATTACTCATCCATGCCATTGCTCAGCGCTCAGCGCTCAACGTTCAACACCCACTCTATCTCACTTCAGTATTGCTGGATATCCTAATTTTAATCGTTTTTTATTTTCGCCACTTCTATAACTTTAGGTACATTATGATCTCTTATATCTAGCACCCAGCTCTTTTAGTCGAACCCAAACCAAATTGTACATGTAGACACTGTATTTGTATCTTTCAACAACGCCGTGGACATTGTTTCCACCGTCAATAGAGTTATGGATGTAATTTACAGTAGAATTGTCATTGTTCAAAGCAAAATACGATCTGTCCGTTATTCCAGGGGAATGTTTTCTGACACGCAGGTGCTATGCAATGAATGATATGTGAATTGAAAGTGTAAAAACGAGGCGTACAGATCGAACGGTTGGCAGTGTGCCCATATTTATACATACACGTCAGATGTGCAACAGATGAGGGAAATTATTCAGCCAGGTACACGCGTCGTAGTAGGATCTGAACTTAATTTGCCCCACGTTCAACCAACGAAACGGAATATTTCCGCCGATGATTTTGATACAAGCAGGTCAACACAGAAAGCAATGATTTTGTACGCCAATTTTAGGCAGAAGATTTTTCAATCACGCTCGTGGACCTCATAGCATAGCCAGTCCACGACTAAAATAAACAAGGGATGATCAACATTTTTGATCTAATCAATGACGGAGAAGATGGGCCGTACCTCATCGTATAGACCGATTTGTTTGACGCCCAGGAGCTTTAAGCCAAGCCAGAGCACTCCCGCAGTCATGCCGCTGCCGCAGCTGGTAACAACTGGCCGTTCACCACTTATTATCTTTGACGCCTCCGCAGCACCTACGGCGTTCTCGAGGGCTTTTTTGACCTCGTCAGGGGGTAGGAATGTAGAATATGTTTGACCTTCCTTGTTCTTGTGCTGCTGGAGGAACATGCTGAATGGCAAGGAGAATGAGTTGGGCATGTGGCCAGAAGAAAGACCCGGTCGGGGTTCGGGGTCAGTTCCTTTGAATCTGTCGGTACAAATCGTCAATATTATTTTAAGAGAGCTCGACAATATGAACTAACCTTCCTCCTGGTCGTGCGTCTAAAACCAAGCTCGTGGCTGGCGCGGCCAATTCACATTTCGTGTTGGCGACGATCTGATCATAAGCTGAAGGTCCCGTCAGTTATTGCCCATGAGATATTATATCATAGCTCACATCGAATGGCTTGCTCATTGAGCTTGGGGGGAGGATAGGTAGCGGGTTTGGGTTCCGGGACTCCCTGGCCGGAGACAGTGGGCAAACCATCCTCTACCCACTGAGGTAGACCGCCGTTGATAATGCTAGAGTTCTCATGACCGAAGCTTCTGAACATGAAAAGAGCACGAGGAGAAGAGAAGACTCCATGTGCATCGTATCTGCACAGGTTTCTCAGTTCTGATGGTCATAAAAATAGGTTCATCGGAATCTTACAATATGACGTGGGTGTTTGGTGATACACCGAATTTCTCTAGGATGCAAGGTCAAGCTTTGTGAGGCGCGCAGGATGACTTTACGCACCACACGCGCGAGCAAAGGTTTGGTTGTCGGGCATCATGTGCTTGAGCCCAAGCTCATTGGGACTTGCTACCTCGTCGAGGTCAAGAAACTGTGATTCTGGAATTCGTTTATCAAGAAATTCCTGCTTAGATTTACGAGGTGAGTTTGGCATAAACCATGTAGCATCCAAGATGGAAACAGAGGGGCCACCAGCAGTTGAGGCCGACTTTTGGAGGTCAAACGCCTGTTTGGCTGAGAGTAGCAAAGGAGCGGCTGCAGAGGACATGGTGCGATAAGAAAAAAGAGAAACACGACCTTGTTGAGCAGACAATCTTATAAACAGTCCCATGATGATTCAGAATTCAGACAAGTTCAGTCAATTCAACCATAAAGTTCGGATAATTCGGAAAAGGGAAAGGGTTTCTCAGTCTGTAATGGTTGTACGTAATGAAATAGGATCATTAGCTTTGGAATCTAATAGACAGCAACAAGTGACTACAACTGCTGATAATGATTACCTTCGACTTACAGACACTCCTCCGACGTCGAGGCCAACATCCACAATGCCTTCAGATCAGAGCACTTGGCTTATCTCGGTACCACAGGGTCATGACCCTCTAGGCATTGTCCAAAAGGTGGCCAACAAACTCACAACACAAGCAAAGTTACCCCCACGAAACATCGCTACTTTAACGATACCCACTTTCAAGGTTACTTGTTCATCCCCTGTGTCTATTTTCATGAACAGCGACAGCTCATGTATAATGCATGCAGACAGGAACGCTAGACTCGCTTATTGCTTTGTCTGAGGAATTGCCAAAACAAGAGTCGTTCTTCACAGCAGCCGTCGCAAAGTCGGTGGAAACTCTACGCAACTTGCTCAATAATGATCCGTCTAAATTGGCTCAACACATTCTAATCGACGAGAAGAGTGTGGACGCGTATGTACTTGGTGGCTGGAAGTGGAAGGATGTTAGATATGACACCCAGAAGAGCTTGAAGGAATTGGTAGCCCTGCTGAACAGCGTATGTCATCTCGCGCATTGGGTCTTTATCTTACTTTACGCTAACCGTTATTCCAGGAAATGACCGCCATCGATAATGCTCTCAAAGCCAAACTGAACAACTATAATTTGGTCAAAGGGTCGTTGACACAGATGCAGCGCAAGAAGACGTGAGCCTCTCTTCCGATGCTTAATTCAGTGGTACTCATAATCACAATCTAGGGGTAACTTGTCCGTTCGGTCCTTGGCAGATGTCGTGTCGAAGGATGACTTCATCCATGATTCAGAATATTTAGAAACTCTGCTCGTCGCAGTCCCCAAGTAAGAGCATCCTCACAGACCGTGACGATGACATTAATCGACCCAAAGGTCCCTAAATAAGGACTGGAACACCAGCTATGAGCGCATCTCGCCCATGGTTGTACCTCGAACATCAAGGTAAGGGTTTACGTGTTCCCATGTTATTACGATCTCCTCACCATATATCCAGCCTCCTTGCTTCAGATGACGAATACTCTCTCTTCAGTGTAGTCGTCTTTAAGCGCGTGCACGACGAGTTTGTTCAGAAATGCCGTGATCGCAAGTAAGCATTCGCGTATCATACCATCTAACATGCGTTGACAGCTCTCTCACAGATTCATCGTTCGCGACTTTGTCTATTCAGAAGAAGAGATTGCACGACAGCAGCAGGAGCTGGATGTAGCGGGAACTACGGAGAAGGAACTTTGGGTGCGTCAATTCTGCGGAGCAATAAGAATTATCAACTAAATCCATGATCACAGACCGAACTTTTAGGTTTCGCCCGCACAAATTTCTCGGAATCGTTCCAGATACTCGTCCACCTTAAAGTCATCAGGCTATTTGTGGAGAGCGTGCTGCGCTATGGTCTTCCTGCAGAATACGTTGGACTAGCGATCAAGGTTAGTTGTGCTGTTTAGCCTCGTATTTCCAATACATACTCATTCTTTGCAGCCGGAATCCAAGAACGCCAAAAAGGTTTTCAACATCCTGCAAACTCAATTCGCATATCTCAGCTCAAAATCAAACCCAAATCAAAGCGGAAAGAGCTCGAAAGACGAGGAGTTCGCAGGCGAATATCAGACGATCATGGACCAAGACTTTTTCGACTTTATTCTCTACGAAGTTCCCTGGATCACTACTTAAACACCCTACATACATCATTCATGATCATACATACAGAGCATAATCTACTCCAGCTTCACCGCGCTACCTTACCGGTATATCAAACAAAGTTACGACATTTTCATTACCCCCCTTTTTTTTGTTTTGTCTTTTCGGCAATGCATCATGATTTCAGAAATGAGTATAAGAGAGACAAGAGAAAAAGCGACAGCACATCATGTAGCACATACACAATGACTATTAGTAAAGAGATAAAGATAAGGAAGAACCAGCCCGCTTGCTATAGGGTAAGGTGCTAACTATACACGACGAGATGGAAAGTGGGATGATTATGCATGATGAGAAAAGAGAGAGAGGGTGGCAATTCTGGACAGGCCGTGATGCATCAGGGCAATTGAAAAGACAACGACGACAAAGAGAGAGACGAAATGCAACGAAGCAATGACGCGGTATCATGAAATGTGGGTAATCAGGGAATCACGATGGATCGCTATAGATATAATTGAAAGCAGGAGAGAGTTGAAAAAAAGGAGGATGAAAGAAAAAGAGGGATGGATGTAGGGGTTGTAAAAACCAGTATATAATAAACGCTGAATTCGGCTGTATAACATATACTTTTGTTACATCGAGAGGTCACAGACATGGAAACAAACACGCATAAAAAAGAAAGCGAGAGAGAGCTGGGGATGTAGGGAGACGACAATAACAAATATAAAAAAACGTCCGTATCTTCTTCATTCCCCTGCTACCAGGAGAAAAAAGGCCCCCAAATAATGATTGTCCGTAAAACAGAACAGGAGAAAAAAAAAACAAATAAAAGGCACATTTTAAATAACGCATGCATGAAAAAAAGGAAAAGGGAGGAAAAGCTTTTTTTACAACCCCAGATTCGAGATCACACGGGCAACTTCGTCTACGTTGTCATCATTCAGAGTCTGCGAGTGGCCTTGACCTTGTGACGCAGAGCCTGATGCAGCATTGGCAGCCATGGATCCGATGATAGACGACCGCGTAGACAGAGTTTGAGGTGGACCATAGACACTGGGGAAGGATGGAGCAGTTGCAGAATTGGGGCTTGAGTTGCCGCCGGTTCCGCCTTGTGAAGTTGTCGGTGACTCTGGCGCGTAATTTGATGACGACTCGGTGATCCTCGACAGAGATACACTGAGGTCCAGTGATTGAGCGCGGTTGTTCAATGAGCGAGGCATTTTGGTGAGCTGTTCCTTCAACTTTGCCTCTAGAAGTGAATCTGAGCCTCGCTTGATAGCATCTTGACTGTGTCGTGCCCTATGCGGCATTCCCGTTCCCTAAGAAAAAGAAGTTTAGATACCATCTCGACGAAAATAACGAAGAAAACGAAAACATACAATTGGCGCCATGGGTGATTGCCAATAATCCATAGCCTGAACGCCTCCTGGAATATAATTGGTGTCGATATCTTCTTGGGCCTCTAAATTATAAATATAAGCTGGTGAATTAAACAGCGCCTTCACATCAGGCGACGAGTTGGCAAGTCGCAAGCGACGCTCAGCCATGACGTCAGGACGACCCATATCCATAGATTCTGCAAATTCAAATTCAGAAAACAACGAATTAGACACAAGTAGAAGAACATACCGTGACCCCGTGTTCTAGCAGTCGACAATACCTTGCTGTCAAAGTGAGGGAAGGCCTCGGCAAACGAATCATTCCTCTTGTGGGCTTGAGCAGTCGGCGAAGGATAAACATGGATATTGTGATTCTGCAAAAATTGCTCCAACATCTCTCGAGCCGTGATCAGGAAATCGCTATTGCTGCGCTGGCAACGGAACTTGAAAGAGTATTCGGTGGGTGTCTCAGTTCCGGAACTTCCATTGGCAACACCGGCCTTCCTGAAGTTGGGGGAGATGGAAACTTGCAATTCTCGCTTGACGTGCTCAACAAGGGCATTGAACTCTGGCGAAGCGCAAAGCCTGGGAAGCTCTGAACTTGGGGGCACTGCCATGTCTGCTTCGAATGGAACATGATCCTAAAATGAGGTCAGAGAGACGAACTAAAATAGATAGGAAGATCTTTGGGGAAACGCACCAAAAGCATAGTCGTTGCGATTTGGACTTGGCTTTCTGGGCCATATATAGTCACAACATCCGAAGCAGTTTCCTTGTCAGGGAAGCGAACGCGAGAGTTGGTTTTCGTTTCAATATCGTGAATAAAAATGCTCTTCTCTCCAAGGAGAGTGCGGTGATAGCGTCGTGGAATCGATACCGTCTCGTTGACAAAATCTTTATCCTGAATAACAAGATCAGCATTTATCGCGGGGCAAGAGAAGAAAACAATACCTTGTGGTTAACCTGCTCCATCACCGACTGCTTCAAAGCCTCCAAGTTGGCAGCGTTCTTCGCAGGCGTGCGAGCCACCACATTGTCGTCATTATCATTATAGCCACCCAAAGCAGCGAATTCCTCGGCATTAGAAAACTTGACATAGACACCATACTTCTTCATGATGCGCTGGATACTGCGACCTCCGACACCAATAATACGCTTGTGGTACCCTTCGGGAACGTGGAAGGAAATCTCGGCAGGGAGTTCCTCTTGGAGCAGACTCAGACCCTGCAGGACTGATGCGTCAGGTCCGGCGATATCGATGAGGAAGTTGTGGTCGTTGAACGTCTCGAACTTGATCTTGACATTAGTCGTCTGCATAATCTTGTTGATCTTGCCGTTCTTCTTGCCACTGATGAAATCGCGTTGCTCGTTGGAGAGTTCAATCTGGAAACGTATTTCGTGATGGAAAGCCTAATTGAATTGATTGAATTAGCGCTGGAAAAGCGCAGTCGGAGAAAAAGACGGATATTACCTTGACGATATCCAGCTCGAGTATCATGCCAACAGCCGCCCGAACCTCATTTTCCAAACCATGCAGCTCGAAACACATACTCTTGAAAACAACCTCCGCCCCACTAGCCACAGCAATCTGTTTGATAAGCCCAGCAATGGCAGCAGTATTGAGGGTTGTGGGTGGTAGCAATGCATTGAAAGTGATCGGCAGTAACCAAAACGAGCCGACGTAGTAGGCGCAAGCCTAGGCGAAACATGTAAGCCGAGGTCAGGAGGTTCAGTCAGAGACATGACGTACAAGCTGCATAATGGACCGAATGGTTCGCTGAATGTTGACTCGGTGGTCGCCGTAAACAGTAATCAAGCTCGTTGAGCTGCCCAGCGGAGGAAATTGAATATAGGTTGCGTTGTCGCTCATGATAGTCCTCAAATCATCGGCGCGGTCTGTGAGCATCCAATCCAGCTTCCGTGGAAGTATGGCTGTATCGCGTGAAATGACCGATTTACTCTGTTGATAGTTGAAGAAATTTTTTCGACTTAGACAGAACTGAGACGTACTTTGGTTGCGGAAAGCTGATAGAGCATATCGCGTGCTCTTTGAACACCGAAAAATTCTCCAGTAATCCATATTATGTGGTTATTACGAGCAGCGCTGGAGGGATTGGCAGAATTGAGATCATGACCAGTGATGTCCTGCAGCGGCGAAGGGTAATATATATTGGTTGCGGTGTCTTCTTGTATGGTTTGAAGAACGCTTCTCTTTCGTCCAGCGACAATTGCATGCAATTTAGGATCGATTTCGCAAGTTTCAGCATGAAGACCGCTCTATCAAGAAATTTAAGACAAGTGAAGAAACGAAATTAAGGAGTAATACTCACAAGCTCATCCAGCATGACCAGCAAACGAACTCTAGCCAGATCTACAGCATCCTCTGTACCAGTGACCTGCAACTCGCATACTCTCTCCGTTTCCAAGCCTGACCAGCCGGCGCTGCTATTGATACCGTCCGGTGGAGTCCTGCTTGAGAGGGCATGAGGACTGTTGACGACAGCGATATGAGCTTGTGTTTGTGAAGCGATATCGTCAAGTCTCCGTCGAACTTCAGGTTTTAGAGAAGGCTTCGAGAAAGGTGAATCCAGGATCTCGGACCGCGTCACCTTGATGGCAGCACGATGCTGAGAAAGAGAGAGATGAAAGATGAGACAACCATTGTTGTTATAGAGTAAAAAAAAAGATAAACGTACTTGAATAGGACATTCTTTGAGAATCAAACCTCTAGCCAACATAACCTGCTGATATACACCCGTGATGTAGAAGTTCCATGCCCTGCCTTGATCTACCATGTAATAAGCGACATGGCAGTTATGTATGGACATTGCCATGAGAGCAAGCTTCTGAACAGCATCTGGATCTACGACGACTGGGACGTCCTTTGAAGATTGTTGTGGTTGCTGATGTTGCTGTTGCTGCTGATACGAGTCTGGTAGCGACTGCTGGAAATCTAGCGATGAAGCTGGAGAATGAAGGGTTGGCGACCTGCGTGGATAAGTAAAAGAGGTTGTATAGACGTCCATGGTCAAAATGGCAAAAATAAGAGAAAAAAAGGAGAAAAAATTGAGGGTATGATTTGGAGATTTGGGATAGCAAGTGAGGATTGTTGTATGGTGGTTGTGTTGGGGGTATTGACACAGAAATTGGTATCAATCAAGTTAAAATAAGAGTTATCGTCGTTTTAAAGACGATAACGAAGAAAATAAAAGAAAAAGAGAGGATATAAAAGATTCGAGATGATATATAGGAGCAAAGAATCAAAATTCACCAAAAGTCCAACACAAATTCAATTAAAACGACCATTTGTCTCAGCCAAAAACATAACGCGGGCTTTTAAATTTAAAATGACATAATATTATTCATTCAAACACATCCAAGTCCCATTCCAATACATCATCACTAACAACTTCATCGAATAATTTATTATAACAACTCTGCCCAGGTGTAGAGAAATGTCGATAAGGTTGGTCAGGATTAAGTCGAGTCCCACATTTGTAGCAAAAGTGCATCCTGCATTTCCAGCACGTCATCTGTAGATCATCAGCTACTCCAAAATAAATTAGAAATTTTCAATCTCAAACCTACATGATTGCATCCAAGCGTTTTTTCCACATGACATCGACATCCTGGGCACATCATAGTTGATTGTTCCAGCCACTGCAGATTCGCCTTTTCTTCTTCGTACGTTGCCACAAGTCGACGGATGTTGGCTCGTCCGAATCGTTTCTCAAGCGTCACTCTTGTTTGAGATCCTTCTTCAGCCGCCAAATACTCCAGAGCAATCTCTTCATACTGAGCTATAGGACACTTGTCCAACGGGCCATGCCTACCAATAAAAATAATTAAATCTTTTTTTTTCAATAATATAACCAGCAACTTACCACGTTCGCCGACAAAAGGCGCAGAATGAAAATCCGCATTTAGGACACTGCCTCAACCGATTCCAACTTGACTCTGCGTCCGAGTCAGGATCCATATCTTGGGGTTTGGGAATAGCCGTCTGACACACTGCCACAGGACAGTGTACAACCGTAGGGTCTGTATAACAACCGTTCTCCATTCAATATACTTTCTTTCTTTTGCCAAGAACGACAACCCATTCATAATTGAATTTTCAAACCCACACTCACCTCGTTCAATATCCCGCTTATCCCTCAGCCATTTCCAGCGCTGCAATTCTGTCTCTGTTACCACCCTCGCTACCTCCTCTTCCCCCGCCTCTTTCGCTTGCTTCACACATTCAGGATCAGGGCATACAACACGGCTAATATCCCCTTCTTCGATACACATTTTCCAGTAGTCTTCTAAACAGCTCCGACAGAATATATGTCCGCATGACAGTTGTAGGCATTTGGCACCTTTGAGCGACGTGAGACAGATGGAACACGGATAGGAGTTTTTCGCGAAATGATTAGACTTGGAAGACTCGTCGTAGCCCTGTAGCAGTGGCGCTATAACTCGTGGTGCTGGGTGTGGTAGTCTATTTCATTGACAATCAATCTTCCAACCCGCGTCCAGCTAATTTGACTTACAATATAGTTTCATCGTTCGCTGTAGACAAAAGCTTGAGGTTGTTTAGAAATTCCCCTGTTCGGATGAATTCTATCCAGGTGTATAAAATCCCATCTCCAGGCTGCCACATCTCGAGGAGAATAGGGTGCAGCGCTGAGACATCTGGAAGCCAGGTATGCATTGCCCGGATCGAGACGATCTCGGGCGGTTTGAATAGCGGATACGATGGGGGCAGAGTAAGCTGCAGTAATAGCGGTGGAAGTGCATCTATCGAAATAACTTGCAACGTTGCCTTCTTTTGCGGGATGTCGTCCGGTGTGATGGAAGCTAATGTAGACTCTGAGATTAACGTCGTTTTAGACCCAGAAAATTCGACTGGGACCTCAAGTTTAAGTATGGCATCTGCGGTGGTACTGGAGATGAACTCGGGATAGATGGACTGTTTGTGGGTGTGAATAAGTACGGGCGATGAGGTGATTATGGCATGTGTACGACAAGCGCGATAGACTCACTTCGAGAACTTCATATTCCTCCTTCTGCAACAGCTGGCACTGGTCAATATCCTCTTGGCCCACTATCTCTGGCGATGGAGCACTCATAGTGAGTGATGCCTGAAATTGCTTTGGAGCTCAACGAGATGGTGCGACAGGATATGATCTGAAGGATGATCGTCGGGTAGAAAATGGGCAGCACAGACTGCTTGACTCTCACAAGGCCCTGACCAAGACCCTCCCCAAAAGAAGTCACAGGAAAGTAATCACCAGCTACAATTGCTGTAGACTCGAGAATAAAGCACCAAATGACTTGTTTCTTTGCATGACAAATGAACGGAATGAATGCTGCAAACACGATAAGTCGACGCCTTAGTAAGAACCGGAATAGGGTTAAGGTCATGCAACTAAAATATTGCTGAGTACTAGGTATATATTGGCGACAATGTTGAACCTCTGTTGAGAAACTATGCGAAAGAAGTCTTGAGGAATTCAAGTTATTAAAGTAGACTATGCAGCACACAATCTGAGTATCAAAAAATGCTAGTCATTGCCAGCCTTCCTCGATTTCGAAGTCAAAAAGCTTCTGGAAGCAACTCTTCTTGTTGTCTGAAAAATGTTGATACGGAGATGCAGCATCCAATTGCTCTCCGCAGCGATAGCAGAAATGGTGGCTGCACTTCCAGCAGGTCATCTACGGCCAACATCTCATGAATACAAGAAGGAAAAAACCTGTATGAAATGTACGCACATGGTTACATCCCTCGCTCTTCTGAACATGGGTTTGACATCCTGGACAAGTGGTCGTCGATGACCTGATCCACTCCTGGGTTATAATATCTTGCAAATGCTGTTCCACCAACTTCTTGATTATAACAGACCCATAGCGACGTTCGAGATATTCGCGTTCAGGCGAATTTTCCTCAGCTGCAAGGTACTCTTGTACAACTAGATCGCGATGTTCCAGGCGGCATGCAGTAACAGGTCCATGCCTATGCAAAGGTTAGTATGTCGTTGGCATACGAATTGCACTGACATACCATGTGTATTTGCAAAAAGCACAAAAAGCAAAATTGCACTTGTCGCATTGTCTGAACCTATCCCAGCCGGACTCAGGATCCACACCAGCTGGCTTTCGTACAGGGGACTGGCATCCAGCAGCGGGGCAATACACGATGCTAGGATCTGTGAAGTTGGGCTGGTTAAGCACGCATTCGGAAGCCAAGGCAAAGCAACATACCTTTATCCACTGCTTTCTTTTCAACAAGCCATCGCCAACGCTCCATCTCAGCCTCATCAACGACCTTGTTCACTTCTTCCTCTGCAGCTACGCTTTTGAGTTTGACGCATTCTGGGTCTGGACAGCCAACGCGGTCAATGTCGCCTTCATCAATGCACATAGACCAAAAGTCTTTGAGGCAAGAAAGACAGAATACATGATGGCAGCCGAGTTGGACGCATTTGGAGCCTTTGAGGTATTCCAGACAGATTGTGCATGAATAGGTATTTTGTGCGAAGAGAGCAGAGTTGATGGACTGGTTATATTGGATGAGGAGAGGGGCAAGGATGGGAGGCGCGGGGTGGAGAATTCTGTCGTCTATGTGAGTTATAAAAGTCGATGCAAGGTGATGAGATAGATAAACATACTTGATATGGTTTTGGTCGTCCGCGGAAATGTAACCGAGATCTTGTAGAAAATCTCCTGTTTGTAAGTAATCGATCCATCCGTAGAGAACATTGTCACCAAGTTGCCACATTGCAAGCAAGGTATTGGATAAAGCAGATGCTTCAGGTAACCACGCATGTGTGGCTTTTACAGAGTGAATCTTAGGGGGCTCCAAAAGCGGGTATGCATTTGGAAGAGTTATCGTAAACTCTAGAGGTGGCAGAGTCGTGACAGAAACGGACTGCACAAGGTCAGTTTCGTCTTGACCAGCATCACCTGGTGTGGAGATATAGACAGAGCGAGAGTCTCCGAATTGAACCGAAATTTGCAACTTTAGTGCACCATTTGACGAGGGGCTGTTAAGAACGCAATCAGGAAAGATTGACTATGAAGTACTTATGAGTACAAGGGATCCTCGCACAAAGAGAAAAGCATACCTCAAGGGCAATTAGTTCATCCTGTTGCAACAAGAGACATTGCTGGAGAAGGTCTTCGGTATGGCCATTATCAACTGTTGAGTGGATTGTCTCAGCAGACAAGGTAGCAATTGTGAAAACTGGGTTTGGGCGTTGGGAAGAAGGGCGAGCTCAACCACTAAGCTTCAGTGGGAGGTGAGTTTGTTGAAATTTTGGACATCGTTCCAGGCATTTAAGTAAGGATTTGGCTGGGAACGCGAAGCCGTTGAAGCTTGGCTGAAGCGCGATTCGAGTCATGGTGGCCATAGGCGTACCTGATAGCCTCCCAGGAAAATGAGGAGGCGATGAAGGGCGATGACCTTGCATGATATTTTTTGAGTCACATTAAACGACGATCCCACATGTCATCAGAAATATTCCATTCCGCATAGGATAAAATTAGGAAAGCTTCAGGAACAGACATTTTGGCTATGTTTTTTGTGAAAAGGATGGACTGACCTGGCCATTGGAAGTTGGAACAGCGGGTATTGTCCTAAAGGAGATTCGGGGGCCCGGGAGTCGGGAGTCGGGTCCCCATACGGTTTGAACAACACGTGACATAACATCTTGGCCCCGGACCCGGACTCGGAGGACGCCATGAGGATCATGGCGGGGGCGCTCATGAACCTCAGTACAGTGCGTGCCATTTAATGGACCCGTTAATGATAGTATGCTTTCACAATGCTCCAGTAATCAATTAAATGCGTCTCTCATTGTATGTAGTTTCATACTCAAAGATTGGCCATCTTATTGTCACATCATTTATGGGCGCTTAACTGTTTCGAAGCGAGTTCAAGAGCACAGCTTATATTTGGTGAAAACTAATTTTCCTTTGTCAAACGTATTGTCACAACTACTATATTTAGAATATTGAATTTAAATTTAATGCATCCCATTTTGACATCTAGTCACGAGCTTTGAGAGCAGAGGCATGTTGACCCAACAAATCGTAAACGGTAGTTCCGGGGAACACGGCAAATCCGTCGTCGTGGGTGTTGCCGCTATATCAACCACAATAAATGAGTCACCTATGCATACACAAGATGCGAATGAGCACTTACGAAGAGAGGCGGGAGCCAGATTGCCAAACAAGATCGCCAGCAAGACCAGACGACATGATAGCATCGAACCAGACAGGGTAAACGCTATCTTTATTGGACGTAGATCCAAACTCTTCCAAGATAACGGGCTTTCCAATAGAGTTTTGGGAAGCAGCGTGATCCTTAATCCACTGGACTCCCCAGTCGGTGATGTTGTCGGTTTGGCCCCAGTGTTCGGGGTAAGACTACGAAGGTGCCGGCAGGATGCATGATCAGCTGAAGTTTTGAACAAAAGAGATAGACCTACGTGGAAGGTACCAAAGTCGATACCAGGAACCTTCAGATTTGCATCAAAATCGATTCCTTCGCTTCCTCTGTGTGACCATTGACATCAGCATAATAACCTCTTTTTCTCAACAGTCAAGTTGGATGGTGTTGACACATACTGGTATGGATAAGTTGGGTCGCTCGGTATGTTGTAGAAGCCTTCATCACCAACGGCGACCAGATGGTTGCTGTCGATTGACTTGATGTATGCAGTCATTTCTTGGATCCATGCCGTGATAGTCGAAGAATTGCACGAGCCAGAGGATATGCTGGACGCTTGATTAGTCGATATATTAGCACACATACATGGGTAGACGTACCCAGCACTGCCTTTGCACCTTGGTTCGTTGGCCAGCTCCCACGCCATAATGATAGGCTCATTGGCGTAGCGAGAGACGAAGGTTCGAACATAGTTTTTGAAGGCAGTCTATATGACATATGGTGATTATAATGTTGCGTCAAGGCCCCCGCATGTGCTTCAAGTTCGAACCACGCACCTTGACCCTGGAGTCGGTGTAGAACAAATCATGGTTGTCCGAGTTCAAGATTTGTTTCACATATACGTCCATGCCGCCATAGTCCTCCCAGTTGTTGGTACTATTAACTTTGTCAGCCGTTAATTCTTCGCTGATTACAGAAGCGCTCATGATCATGATCAGTACTCACAGGGCGACGATCAATCGAATGTTATTTTTCTTGGCAGCGCTCACAACACGGTCTTTAAAACAAGTTAGCGTGATATCATCCTGTGTAAGTCAACCTATATCCACGTACCGAAGCTCTGAAGGCCAGAAGGGCCTGTGTTGATTGTAGGGCTGCCCTTCGTCCAACTTTGATAAAAGGTGCCACCAATGCTAGTGCTGTTCACCTCCCTGAAACCCCTGTTTGATTCGAGTTATTTGTTATTAGCCAGTAATCAAAGCAGACTTTTAAACTAGCGTACCATGTTCTGCAGGTTGTTCCTCCGGCCTTTGCAATGTCAGAGAACGCGGTGTTCATATCAGCGTCCGAGAGGTCGGTCAGTCCAACCCAATAGGAGTTTCCTCTGTAATGTTGTCAACAACTGCTTGGTGAGGTTTAATTGCCTCAAAAGCGTACCCAACCACANTGTTCTGCAGGTTGTTCCTCCGGCCTTTGCAATGTCAGAGAACGCGGTGTTCATATCAGCGTCCGAGAGGTCGGTCAGTCCAACCCAATAGGAGTTTCCTCTGTAATGTTGTCAACAACTGCTTGGTGAGGTTTAATTGCCTCAAAAGCGTACCCAACCACAGTGTATTTGGCGCCGTTCAAGGTGAACCTGGTTCCTGATACCTTGACGAAGCCAGTGGCCGCAGGTGGTGCGCTAGTGGTCGTTGACGTTGGCTGTACCGTTGTTGTTGGGACAGTACTACTAGTAGTTGGCCCCGTTCCGGGAACGCACTGTGAGTACCACTCGTTAGAGCGGCTACAGTAGGCATCCGCGACGCAAACTGAGGCAACAAATAAGAACAACGACTACGATTAATGCAAGAATTATTTACCTGTCTCTCCAGTGTAGTAGTTACCTCCACACTGGCCCCACAAAGGAACGGCAGCCAATGCAGAGCGGTAGCTGAGTGCGAGTAAGACGAAAGTCGAAAGGGTCTTCATGTTGAGCTTGAGTGATTCAGAATAATTCAGATAAATTGTTGAGAGAAAGGTGACTACTCAGGTGTCCTTTTATATATTTTTCAACCTTCACCAGGAAAAATATCGCTACCTCTCGGTGGTTTGTCGACTCTCCAGATGTTTTGTTTCCTGTTTCTATGCCGTTTCATAAGGCCCTACAACACGTAGATTTCAAAGAGAGTTCAGATGGAGAAAGCCAAATGTGGTCGATCATTGCCTAATATTGTTGATATTTAATATTTAATGGTGAACGAACTTGAACTTGCCCCTGGAGGAGTTAGCAGATGAATCGATAGTAATGCTTGCCAGTGCACATGGCGTCTGCAGATATAATATGGTTGTTGGATGCGGGCCATCGCAGTATTGAGGTTTTTCAATTTAATTTGCTACTAGGTTTCGGCATTTATAAACGTTAACGCCAGATGCGACTTGAACAGATTGTCAAGGTCGTTCACCTCCCATAAGGAAACCCCGCTTAAAGCGGTCAAAATACTTCGAGTTGTCTTCCCAGTTTCTCCGAACTAAAATCATGAATATTTTATGCCCCCTCGATTATCTTGGCCAGAAGATTACAAGACAGGGCTTCGCTGGGATGGCCAAAAGAACACTGGGCTTCATAAGAATCGCTAGCTCAGGCTGCTGATGCTGTCCCTTTGCAAGTCGGACCAAAGGGTGCGTGCCTACAAACTACATGTGCGAACAGATCGACACCAAACGCTCAGACTCCGAATTTCTTGAATCCCTGAAAAATGCATGTAGCAAATTTATTATATGGTGAGATGTTTCGAAATCGAAAAGGCAAGATACTTACAAATACAGCGAGAAGCGCTTGTTCGGTGGGATTTGGCATTAAATCCGCCTGATCCAAGGAGGTTACCAGTCCGGTTGCATTTAACTGTTCCACATTGAACAGAACTATTTCAAGTTTTATGAACCAAGTTCGGTGAAAATAAGCCGCACAAGCTGACGCACTCTGACGTAACTTGTGCCCTAAAGGGTTACCTGCACATTGTTGTTGCTTGCCAATGATGTTTAGGGCGCAAAGATCATCTGCACCCGTGCTCCGAGGGTGCAGTTGATTATACTCGCGTCTTCTATCATTATGGCGGAGCCAATAATTATGTTTCACTCCAGGCTTGTACTAAGTAAGGTCCTAGTACATAACAACTAAAAAAGAACCGAGAACTGTGATATTAATTTGAAATGCTTACTTTAATTGTCCGTGGAGATGCTCGCAAATGCATGAGGTATTAATAGTATGGACTACGGTAGTTCTGCTGACGATTCTAGATAATTGCCCCATCATAGTAACAGGTATAATAGAGAAATTTTCATCATCATTTGGAACAGAATTCCGGTTTTTTGGTTGGGTAAGTGTGGCCATGGTTAGCAGCCTTTTCATGCACTCTCAAACGAGTAAATGCACATCGAGTGCGGCTCCATCACGTCGTCAGTACCTAGTAACCAGCCAGCAACGCGCTTGTCGCACAAAAACCCCATTTTGAGCGAGCCGAGGAGATTACTTAACTGTTCCTCTACATGTACCGCTTCAGTTTTGAGGTACTATGGCTTTTCTTCGTTTTTGCGAAAGTAGGAACGATGATTGTAGAGTTGACACCAGTGTGGTAGTCTACAACTGTCTACAAAGATCAGTGGCAGTTAGTCTATTTATAGTAGGACTCGAACCTCGGAACGTGAAATCGATTGAAGAATGTTATAACCGTGGTACCGAAGGGTACGGATCGATGCGAAAGCAATTCAAATTATATTCCAATGAATATGATGGAAGGATGGGTTGAGTTCACCATGTTGCGCTCTCGGAGAGTCATGGTTTTGGAGGCAAATCGCGATCAGTCTCGGACAGAGTGAGGCAGCGGATGAGCCGCGCGCTCCTCACCCAAGATTAGGGTTAGGCTTCGCAACTACGCAGAAAAAAAAGTTCAATGGTGCCCTTGGAGTGGACTGTCCTCATCGCTGTATTGCAATAAGGTGACCATGCAGTCGTCACAAGACTTCACCCATGCCCTGAAGGCAACAGCCTGAGGTACAACCTTGTCGTTCAAGATCAATTTCGTCCGGAAGGTGCGCCCACCTCGGACTCTGAGTCTCAGCTTGAACCAGCTCAAGAAATTTACAGTGCAACAAGTGTGATCCTAACACATTACTAGTAGTCCGGTATACGCATGGTCCTTCACACGCACCGTACTGGAAGCGAGAGATACCTGAGGATGTAAAAATTGGGAATTCTCCCGATCTCCAATCTGACGAGCTACGAGGTATTCAAAGATATTTATATTTAATCATAATATAATTGACTTGCTTGTTATCTTAGCTATGAAATAATGTCCTACGAATTCATCCTGGACCTAAGTTTTACCGCAAAAATGGCATGTTGTTGTGTCGAAATGCAGCCCATACCATTTAATCGTCTGTTAATGTTGGGATTTATTCAGATTTCCAACGTACTACAAGAAAAGTAAAATACATTTGCCATGGTGTATAGCCCCAGATTTCAAAAATAGCTGATCTGACTGTCGCATCATTCATGGGCGCTTAATTGGTTCGAAGCATCGAGTTCACGTAACGCAACGTAAATTTGGTAAACACTAACACTAATTCTTTTTCATCAAATAAATTGCTACAACTGTTATATTTCTAAGAGTGAATTTAAAGTCCGTGCACCCGATTGACACGGTATCATGATGACACCTAGGGCCTACTAGGCACGAGCTTTGAGAGCGGAGGCATGTTGGCTCAATAAATTGTAGACGGAGGTTCCGGGGTACACGGTAAATCCGTCGTCGTGGGAACTGCCGCTATATCGATAACAAGAAATGAGTTACCGAAGTATGATTAAGATGCAAATGAACACTTACGAAGAGAGACGGGAGCCAGATTGCCAAACAAGATCACCAGCAAGACCAGACGAAATAATGGCATTGAACCAGGCGGTATAAACGCTGTCCTTGTTGGACGTAGTTCCAAACTCTTCCAAGATAACAGGCTTCCCAATGGAGTTTTGGGAAGCAGCATGGTCTTTGATCCATTGGGTTCCCCAGTTGGTAATGTCGTTAGATTGTCCCCAGTGTTCGGGGTAAGACTACAAAGATAGCAACGATTAGTTGAAGTTTTGAACAAATGGCATAGACCTACATGGAAGGTACCAAAGTCGATACCGGAAACCTTCAGATTTGCGTCAAAATCAATGCCCTCACTTCCTCTGTACAACCGTTGACATCAGTATAATAGTTTTTGGCAAGATGTGAACACGTACTGGTATGGATAAGTTGGAGCGCTTGGCTTGTTATAGAAGCCTTCATCACCAACGGCAACCAAATGGTTGCTGTCGACTGATTTGATGTATGCCGCTATTTCTTGGATCCATGTCGTGATAGTCGAGGGATTGCACGAGCCAGAGGATGTACTATACGCTTCGTTAGTTAATGTGTAAGCATACAAGCTCTAGTCAACATACCCAGAACTGCCTCGGCACCTTGGTTCGTTGGCCAGCTCCCACGCCATGATGGTAGGCTCATTGGCGTATCGGCTGACGAAGGTTCCAATATAGTTCTTGAAGGCAGTCTGTACGACATTTTTGAGTCAAGGCACCTGTCGGGTGTTTTGAACCACTCACCTTGACCCTGGAGTCGGTGTAGAACAGGTCATGGTTGTTCGAGTTCAAGATCTGCTTCACATAGACATCCATGCCGCCATAGTCTGCCCAGTTATTGGTGCTATTGGAATCCGTAAGCTTTCTCTTGGTTGCATCAAGTGCTCAATACCAGTACTCACAGGGCGACGATGAGTCGAATGTTGTTCTTCTTGGCAGCGCTCACAACACGATCTTCGAAATAAATTGGGGCGAACACATCCTGTGCGATCAACACAAAATCCCTTACCAAAGCTCTGAAGGCCAGAAGAGCCCGTGTTGACTGTAGGACTGCTGCCAGACCAGCTCTGATAGTAGGTGCCACTTGCGCTGGTCACCTCGTTGAATCCCCTGTTCGGTTCGAACCATTAGTTATTGTCTAGAAATCACGACAAAGATTTAAACCGCCCTACCATGTTCTGCAAGTCGTTCCTCCAGCCTTTGCAATGTCAGAGAACGCGGTGTTCATATCAGTGTCCGAGAGGCCGCTCAGTCCAACCCAGTAAGAATTTCCGCTGTAATGTTGTTAACAACGGCTCAGTGAGGTAAAATTGCCGTGAAAGCGTACCCAACCACGGTGTATTTGGCGCCGTTCAAGGTGAACCTGGTTCCTGATACCTTGACGAATCCAGTGCTTGCAGGTGGGGGACTAGTGGTCGTTGGCGTCGGTGCAGTCGTTGTTGGGGCAGTCGTTGGGCCCGTTCCAGGAATGCACTGCGAGTACCACTCATTCGAGTAGCTACAGTAGGCACCCGAAACGCAAACTGAGATGACAAGTAAAAACCAAAAATCAGCGTTAATGCGAGAATTATTTACCTGTCTCTCCGGTGTAGTCGCGACCTCCACATTGGCCCCACAAGGGAACGGCAGCCAAAGCAGATCTGTAGCTGAGTGCGAGTAAGACGAAAGTCGAAAGGGTCTTCATGCTGAGCTCGAGTGATTCAGAAAAATTCAGATGATTCTGTTGAGTAGAAAGTTGGCTACTCATGAGCCCTTTTATTCTGTTCAACCTTCACCAGGAAAATCATCGCTACCTCTCGGAGGTTTGTCGACTACCCAGAGGATTCGTTCTGCTTCTTTGAGGCTTCATAAGGACATAAACCCTGCAAATTTCAATGTGAGTTCAGGTGGATACATCCGGATATGGTCAATCGATATTGTCTAAGGGTGAATCAACTTAAACTTACCACTTGAGGACTCTTGACAAATCAAACAATGATTATGTTTGCATGACTTCTTCAGATATAAAGGAGTTTTTGGAATGCGGACAACCGCAGGATTGAGGACTTTCAATTTTCGGCACCTATAAACCTGGCAGATGCGCGACTTGAACAACTTCAGAAACTGAAACAAGAGTCAAGACGTCCAGCTCCCGTGATGGAACTCCGCTTAAAGCCGTCAAAACAGCGTTTTAAGCCGTCTTCCAGATTCCTCCGAACTGATGGATGTCATGTATATTTTACACCCTCTCGATCATCTTAGCGATAAGATTACAAGACATACATTGGCTTGGGCGAACCTGAACAGTAACTGGGCTTCATAAGAATCGGTAGGCTGCTGGCGCTCCCCATTTTCATGGGATAATGAACATCTCAAAGGGCGCATGCCTGGAAACAAAATCCGTGAAGAAAGATTGACAAAACATGTTCATACTCCAAATTTCTTGTCTGATGTCTCGAAAGGGCAATCTACAAAGTCATCGAGAAGCGCTTGCTCGGTGGTTTTTGGCTTGGACCCACCTGACTATGGTATGGTCACCAGTTCAATTAGTATGTTTTACTAGAATTGAGCAGAACCATTTGAGGTTATTGATCAAGTTCGGTGATAATAAAGCCTACTCACCTGTGCCGTGAAGGTTTGCCTGCACGTTGTTACAGTTTGTCAATGATGTATAGGGCGTAAAGGTCATATGTGCCCGTCTCCGAGGGTACACCTGACTCTGACAGCAGTCTTCTATTATTATAGCGGACGCAATAGCTATGTCTCACTCCAGGCTCGTAAGGACCTAGAAACTGAGAAAAATAACCGAGAACCGTAATTTGAAAAATCATACCTCGAGGTTTCTGTGGAGATGCTGGCAAATCATCATGAGGATTACGGATTTCAGTCGGTCGTAGGTGTTTTGATTCTAAATAATTGTTTCACCAAAAAACTGGCGACGGTTATGATAGGTAATTAGTTAACATTGAACAGGGAGATAATAGCCAGGATTCACAGATATCATCGGAAAAATTTCATCATTCGAAAGAATTCCAGTTTTTCGGTTGGATCCTGGGGCTAACAGCCTTTTTCTCTGCAAAAAGCTTGTAGTACACCTAAAATACTCACCTTAAATCAATCAAGTCCCCCACTTTGAGTACGATCCCATCATGTCGTTGAGAACCAGCCAGCAAAGTCGACGTCTTGGTTCCAGCTATAGGACGTGATACAAATAGACAAAAATGAAATTTCAATTATACTCTGAAGAATAATAGTATTAGCACTCTTCATGTTGCACTCGAGTGTAATAGCAGTCAGGATGAAGGAAGTACTAAGTCAAAGTGGCAGCTCAAGATGAGAGTGTAAAGCCAACCCACGATTAGGGTTAGGTTTTGGCACCACGCAGGAAAAAAGTTCGACGGCACCTTTGGACTGGTCCTCATCATTGCCTCTGAACGAACCTATGCACAAAGTCATTATATTGAACTAGGCGATCATGCAGTCGTCACAAGACTTTGTCCGTGCCTTGAAGGCAACCGGAACAACCTCGTCGTTCAAGATCGATTTAGCCCGGAACGCTTGGAACGACAAATCTTTCTACGTACCCAACAAAGAAGACATTATCAGTGAATGGATACTAACGACCTTCACGAAAGAGAAATCCAAGGCAATGTAAGTAATTCAAATTATATTTACCTTTATATAAGTGGTAACACAGCACCCGCAGTGCAGAAAGCCCTGTACTCGATAAGCAATACTGGGAGCTACTTGCATCACTGTTGAAGGGAACGTCAGACGCCAAAGGTGCTACAGAAGTACAAACGCTGAAATGGATCAAGCCTTTGCTCCTTCGGTTTCCCATATTACCGATCATCCTTACTTTTCTGTCAAACTTCCAAATGGTTCTGGATATCGAAAGAGAGCCTCTGTTCAACGCGTTTAGCGATGTTATATCCTCAACATGGTCGATTGCGTCTCAGAAAATTACCACCGAGAATCTGCAGGAGTGTTTTGGATGTTGGCTTGCAAATGAGGGGGGTAACGCTGCCTACAAGAGCAATGCGCTACTGGGACGCCTGATTGCTGTATCCTACAAAAATTCTCTCCAAAACTCGTCAAACAAAAAGAAGGTTCGCTTCCATCCTTTGGCCTTCAGGTTTCGTTGTTTAATCATTACTTTTAGCTGTATTCTTCATTCCTATCGTTGTATCTCCTTCCATGGCTCAGCTTTGTCAATACCCACCAAACAACAACGGATGCGGACTATCTGGCTGTACTCGACGCAGGCACTGATACAATCTTCAACCTGGATATATTACGACAAAATTTGGACACGACCAGCGACAGTGCTCTCATTGCACAACTCGTTGCAAGCACCGAAAACCATCCCCAGATGGTCTTAGGCACTCTCGCCTTCATCTTCCAGAATTACATTGCGAGTATCAAGAAGCACCGAGGTGCTCTTTTCAGTCAGGGATCCCAACACACTCCTGGTGCCACATTGGAAGAGCTTAGAGAGGCTGGCATGAGATTCTTCAAATCCTGTATAGGGCTATTGGACGGCGTGGAAGATTCTCCCAGAGTGTGGTCGAACAAGGCTGCGTTGCTAGAGACGGTGGACAGGGAAAATTTGTTCAGTCATAGACATCAAGATGCTCGTATTGCTTTGAATAGTTTGCAAGAGAACGCCTTAGCAGCACTGGGCAATTCACCTTCTGGTGAGTTTTTGAGCTGCAAGGTTGACCGGCGGCGTACTAATGTAATTGCAGATGTTCAAACGGCTAATGTCATCATCGAATGTTTAACCACCGTCGCGAAGATCGATTACGACCTTCTTATTCCATTCCTACCCCGCATTTTACCCAAGCTCTTATGGGTGAGTCGCCCCCAACCAAGCTATGGATTGTTCTAACAAGGTTGACAGGTTACTTCAGAAAGTCAAGTCACATTTGACTTCCTTGAAGAGCTCCTAAAATACCACACCAAAACGCGCACAATGAACACTTTAATCGAAAGTCTATTTTCAGCCTTCAAAGTGCAAGAGGCGCTACCTACATCCATCCAAGACGCTTATCAAACCGAACTCTCAAGTCCTCTCGTGCATATGACTTTCCTCGACCGACTTGCAAAATCTATCCAGACATTTATGACAGAGAGTCAGGCTTCTCCAATGGTCACCTACATCACTAACTTTTTGCTCGAGGAATGGTCAAAGTGTCAAGACACGGCTGCAGAGTCTCCGAAGAAAGAGAAGGAAGATGGCAGGCCGAAGAAAAAACAGCGAAAGTCGGACGTTACAAAGATGGATATCGACGACGATTCTCCTTCAAGTTCTGCTGCCTCAAGTTCTGCTGCCGTGTTGACGTTCTGCTTAGGTGCCAGATTGAGCGCAGTGGTTTTGACGTCCCTACCTCTGCGTTCATTGTCTCCCATGGTGTTGGAAGAAGTGAACACACTGAGTACGGAGTTCAGAGAAGGATTCCTGGCTCAAACAAGTTTGAAGGCTGTAAAAGCTGTCAAGAAGAACGCGTCGTGGGGTGCGGAGGTTACATTGGCTTCGTTCCTCCGTATTCTATATGCCCTTGACGTCTCTAAAGGCCAAGAGAGAATGCAGCAAGACAAGTTGTATAAAAAGCTGGTTGAGATAGTAGAGGATGATGATAGATTGCCAGAGTTGGTGTTGGAGATCGTGAGCTCTTTTTGTTTTATTTTCTATTGCGTCGCGACTGACACGATGGTAGTTCCGGTACCTTCTGCATGGAGCAACAAATTCAGAGCAGGAATTTGGCCAAAAGGTTATCCAGTTGGTATTACATTATCTGGTGAATAACTTTTCTTCGTCGTCTGTTCATTGGTCCGGCGAGGCACACCGACTCGGGGGAGGTCAAGCAGGGAAGGCAAAGGGCGCGTTGGCGTTGCTGCATATGTTGGTTGAGAGATGGCTACCCGTCATCAAGTAAGTTTTGAACCTGCATCTCTTATCGGCAGCTGACCCATTGTACTTTAATAGTCACTACTCATCGAAGGAACAACTAGAACATTTCATAAAGGTCATCCTTCGTATCACACCACCGACGACATTCTCACCCTCCCAAGACTTGTATCCTGAACACATTTTATTGCAGCTCTTGACTGCCGCCGAATTCTGGGAACTTAAAAATATTCGAGGTGGGCCAAAATTTTTCCATTACAACTTTTGGATGATCTAACGTGTTTTTCAGCTGTGTTCCTTGATATCCTAGATCGTGAAACATCGACATCATCAAAAAACAACGACAATACCATTTCTCTTTATTACCTCCTTCTGTACTTCCCACTTGAATACTTCACGTTCCAACTCCTTCACGACCTCTTCAAACGGGCCTGGGCTCTCGATTTATCGCTCGGTCAACACATCAACAAAAAGAAAAAAAGCAGCGGTGATGATACGCTACGTGCCCATGTGGTGCTGAGAGTGTTTTTGAAGAGGGCTGCATCACACAGTGGGCACCTACCGCTTGAATCTGGCGAGGAGATTGCGGATATATTGGTTCATTTGATGCAAGAGCCTATGGGTGGTCCTGATGAAACATATGTCAAGGCTACAGTCGATTTGGTGGCGGCCTACGTTGGGTAAGTCCTTTTTAAAAGTCTTTTTCAGGACATGTTGACGTATAATGGCGGTTGGTTTATGTTGATATAGGAGACTTTTTAAAGCCTCCACAAAATCGGGATCACAACCTTTGCAGAGAGTGTTGCAACAATTCCCGACTACGCTTTTTGACGAACCGCATGGTGTCCGCACAAAGAGCTTCAACAAGCTTGTACAAATACTCACCGAAGAAGCATCTGAAACGAGGTCAGTTGGTATAATTTTCAACGCCCTTTCAATGACAACTCAACAGGAGCTCCAGCATATCTGCCGAAATTATGACTTCACTCCGAAATCTTGACGAACAGCTTTGCAAAACATTGTTGCCCAAACTTGAATCGGGGGTGGATAATGTTGAATTAATCGAAGGGTGGCAAGGACTATTGAAGCTGAATACGTGGCTGAATGTCCGAGAAGGAAAATGTGAGGATCCCAAAATTCTTTTCGTTCAACACCAACATGTTGATTTGATTCTCTTCAGCACAAGTTATCCCTCATATTGGCATTCGTCTGGCATCCAAACTAATATCACACAAGTTGGTATCTGTCAAGGAGCAGGCGTTTTTGTCTACTCTTGCAGTGCTGTTACAAGAGCTCGGATACAAGTCGGAAGCGGAGAGGCCACGTCACCTGGAATCGGTCATTGCATGCTACATTGCATTCTCTAACGTCGTATCAAACAATTGTGAGTCTATTCAAGTTCAATATTAAGTCCTGGCTTAAATTTCTTTCGATAGCATTAAAACCTCTTGACGAAGAACTGGGTAAAACGATTCGCAAACTTGTCATTTCAGATTACGTGCATTTGTTGGACGTCGTACTCGAGTCTTTGAGTTCCCGTCAGTCGTCCTCGTCTGCTAATTGCGTACACGTTGTACATCTGGCTACGGTGCTTTTGCGAGAACATCCCTCTCGTAAGTTTTTATTTTAAACAAGAAAAATCGCTCCAGAGGTTGACGATGATTACGATATAGATTCTCTGGCCCATATTCAGAAATTCGTATTTGCTTGTTTGAGCGTTTTCAACAGCAACGATGTATTTGTCAACACTTCAGCTCAGCTCCGATGGGAGGTATTGGACCTTGTTTCGAGTTATTGTATTATCCAGGTACGTATTCTATATTTTACAGTCAAACCTGGTCTGATTAGCGATTGCAGCAAGGAGCCCTCCGACCCGTTGATATTTCGTCAATCTGGCTGCTCCTCTCCAAATTCTTAGCTCCCTCGCATATTCACGATGAAAAAACCGACACTGCAGTGTTCCATAAAATCACAACTATTGTTTCATCCCTCGTCCGCTTCCGCAGAGATCTAGTTACCCAAACAATACCTCACCTCGGCATGATCCTACGGCAACTTATTCTCTCGATGCGAGCGTGCCATCCCAACCTTGGTGCGAAGCAGACAAATCTTATCATGAACACCCAGCCACGATGGATATCGTCCACCCAACCTCTTCAGCCCGAAGACGCCAAAGCCCTCTCTAGATTGCTTGAATCTCTAAACGCCAAAACCACCATCAAAACACTCTCAACTGTCGCGTCCAGCACGCAGCCTCAGAAGGCTGAATCGTTGAGCAAACCATTCTCAAAGCACGCTGTGTACGTGTTGAAGGCGTATGTGGAAGTTATGAATGACCCGTTCTGTGCGCTGGGTTTGGAGGTGAGGAAGGCGATTGAAGCTGGGTTGTTTGTGCTTTGTGGGATGGTGAATGAGCATGGGAGGGATGCACTTATGGTTTCGGGGCTTGACGCAGGCGGAAAGCTGATTTTGAAGGCTTTGTGGAAGGAGTATGAAAAGCAGCGGTATGTTGGCAAGGGTTAAGCAGGTAAGGTTACGTCTTAAGGGGTAATGATAAATTGCTCACACAAAACAACAGTATATCTTGCCATTTACCAATGTTATTGAAGTTGAGGCCTAAGGGTTGTGGGATACCATCACATAAAGTCTACTTTGTCACGAACACGTATCAGAATGGTGATGTTTTGAAGCTCGAAGAAAAATATTGTGTATGGATCATATGCGTACTACCCAAAGGGCCTTCCCGTCTCGTACCATCTGAATAGGATGCGACCATGCGTCCACTGGCCTAAAGTTCCGCTCATGAAAAGGCTGGCGCCAGCTTTTTCCCCTCACCTACACCTGTATCAATGTGAACCTTGGGTCTGAGTGTCACGGGTTCACCAGTCCCATTAGGCCCACGGCTAGGGATGATAACAGCACTCATCGGTTTTCCTATCATTTAAGCAAAGCTTTATTTGAGCTTTGGTGCTGGAAGATTGGCGTGGCGAGAGAGTCGAACCGAGCACTCGACATGTACAATACTTTGGAGGTAATCCTATAAAATCCTCGCAGGAGGGTATGCATTGTACCAGTGTAAACGATATACATCATGATGCTGTACGTATACATACTCCACGCGTCGCATTAACCTATGTGCTCCCAGCTCCCTGACGAGCCCGTCTTGGGGCTTGAGCCAGCTGAATTGCCTGTATGTCCCGGTTGCTTGCTGCCTGATGCACCAGTATTAACATGAAGCTTAGGCTTGTTGCCTCCGGATCCAGAGGGATGAGAGGCACCCTTGGGCGGTAGAATCATCGCGTTGGACATGCCATGATCACTATCCGAATCCGAGTCTGTCTTGGACTTGGGGGGTAGGAGTATCCCCATAGCCATCTGGTTTGTCGGAGAACCCGAACCACTTCCTGATGCCGATAGACTGGGAGATCTGCTCGGCGACGATGGGTTCGAATGATGTTTTGGAATGACGGACATGTACGTCTTGTCGATTGCTCCCAAACTGCCCGTCATGTCATCCCATGAGTCGGATAGTCCACGCTGAGTCTCGTCCGTTGGATACTGCTTGTTGTGACCCAGCCAGAAGAGAAGAACGCCCCATGTCTCTGCGTTTTGCATCATGCGTTCCGGGGCCAGTTTTCTTAGTTTGTGATAGTCAAGATGCCAATCTGGAGATGGTATGTGGTTAGCATGTAAATCTACGGCACGGGCATGTTTGAAAATTGTATACTTACCCCCACGCAGCGTGTGGTCTGTTTTTTTGTAGCTCGGCACATACTTTCCCGTAACGGGATCCTTGTCCCATGTATCGAAGGTGAGGCCATAATAGTGACTGGCTTCGTGTGCCAGTACTATCGCCTGGCCCTCTCTGGTCAACTTATAAAAGTTTGGACAGAGGATCAGCATCGGCCTGACCTCTTTAGTGACTGGATCGGTCTCATAATCGACATAAGCATCCCATTTGGGGCATTTCTCGTCCTTGTAGTTCCTGAGGCGCATGGGGTCCTTGTCGTTGGAGTACTTATCCAGCATGTATTTTAGGTCATCCAACGTGTAGTATTGTGCTCCCTGGAAGAACTCGTCGAGGTCCTTTTTGTGCTGTGAGTTGTGGTTGGCAATAGCACCGTGGACGGTGGTGCCGAATATTTTAATCCAGCCGTTGACTGATGGGAGGTGCTGTTAAGTTAGCCATGCATCATACTTTGAACGGGAGTGAAGATCGTACGCATTTCGAGTGTCTTGTCCAGGGAAACCTTTTCGCTCGAGTTGGGTGGTATGATTCCATGAGGTCCTTCGGGTTTAGTTTTGAGGGGCATGCCATTGACTATGTCTGGGAGAGTCACGGTAAGACTTCGACTGTCATGTATGACATGAAAGGTTCATTTTACCTTGAAAGCATGGGGAGATCAATGCAACTGAGAGAAGGAGAGTTTTATACAAGGAGAAAGGCATGGTTATACTCGATGGCGTCCAGCGCTATCAGTTGTGGATTTGAATGGATGATAGGAATTTGCACCAACCAGTGGTACAGGTACTTTGTTGAAGGAGGCCGGCTGCTTATATATATCTGAAATTCGGCGCCGCTCCGCAAAACCAATAATTTAATATATTTATTTTTCCTTGTATGCTGCGCTCCGCTGACACGCAGCACTCGATACACTCGATATCAGATTTTTCAAGCTTCGTTGCCAGTGCGCCCGTATCCGTAATACCCGAGCAGCTTGAAATACCCTTGATTTCTTGAAGTTTCCTTGTATGGAGCGACCCTTTTGGACCTGTTGAGGCCTACAAGCGATGACCAAAATGTTGTAATTCGTATGGACCCCAGATTGAAATCATAATCCATGTCAGAATCTAAACGTTTTCATTATTGTGAAGTGGAGATCAGGAGATCTATCCGAGTCGTAGTACTAGAAGTTAACATTGTAAGTATCCAGGCTAAGGCAGGGTCGGATGCGCAGCAACCACACGATCCTGCCAAATCTTAGGACATGACTGTGATAAGCACTTCTTAGGGCATCAACCAGTGCTTGATCTGATGGAATAACATAACTTATCAGCTGGCGACGAGCCCCGCGTTCGCCAAGTCGGGCCTTTCGGCGAAGCTGCATTCAGTATTTAGTTCTACAGATAAGTAAAATAAACGTTATCATCGTCCATCGTCTCTTTGTTTTCGCGCTTTCAAGGTGCACCGTTGTATGTATCATATTTTTGAATGCACCGGCGCTTTTGTTCCAAGGCACATACATATGTTTCCAAATCGAGGAACGTGGAAAATATTTGGGGATGTGCCGTGACGCCATTTGTGTGCACTGCCATGACAGAAACATACAATGATCGCCTCGAGCCCACGGTGAGATTTTAATTGAAACATCATATCATATAGCACATTATTATCTTCCTTTGACATAAATAAATGCATCAGAATGACAAAAGCTGTGGTTAACAACCGATATCTACACATTGAACTTGAAGGCGCTTTCTCCGAGCTCTTTCTTCCTTGTAAGTACTGTTAAATTGTCCGCTTCTGATGCATCGTTCTAATGATTGATACAATATTAATGACGATTGACTATTGGACAATGACTGACGTGCGCACACGGTGACGAAAGCTGTCAGTTATCGCATTCGGGTCTTCTCGAAGCCTTTTAAAGTTATGATAATATATATCGTACTATAATTTCATCACTCCCGAGCCACTGATCGATTCACTTGGTTTCTGCATCCATTACAGTTTCAGCACTAGTATTCGAAGTCTTAATGATAACACTGACAAAGAGTTGCCAATGAAGTGCTTAGACTATGATACGGAGCTCGAGGTACCAAGATAGGGGAAAATAGCTATAGGGTCATCGGCCGAAGTGACGAAATGTGCTTTATTGATGGCCTTCGTACATATACACTCCACAGACATCATTCAATCTTGCGTCTTAAGCTCATGATACCGGCATTTTTTCTCGATTTCTTGGTTCTTATCAGCTGCGCTCCTCTAATATACACAAAATCAGTGTGGTATGCATGTATCGATATAACAGTCAACTTGAACGTTTTGGAGGGCTGATGAGTGACCAATCGCCCCTGACATATGCATCAAGATTCAAGATTTCATATTTCGGCTGTCGAGCTCGAGTCTAGTGGTACGTGCTTCCCCACAAATCAACGAAAAAAAGATATCGAAACCTGCATAATTACCAATTGTCAAACATCAAAAAAGGGTATGATCCAACACGTACATACGGGGGTATAAAATATACAATTAACATTCATCAACATCAACATTAGCGTGACTTTTTCTTGAAACTACTCTCATACATCTCATCCGTCAATCGATGAAAGACATCGCCATAAACAATCTCTTTCAACTGTATGTCCTCAGGCTCGACAACACAGAGGGGCTCCTGACCATCCACACCCGCACCTGCACCCGCAACTCCACCAACCGCAACCGCAACACCTCCACCACCATCCCCCCC
>NHTK01001264.1:0-12210 GCA_002938355.1 Panaeolus cyanescens | reverse complement strand
CTTGACCTCCCACAACATCCAGCTCATCCGACAACACTCATCCGACACCAACTAATTCCATTCACCACCATCTGTATCGAACAGAGCCACAAAGCTCGCTCATCCTAATCCCTAATCATCGGCACTCAAAATCTTCTATAATGTCTTTATCCGCCAACGACAACAACGGCTCCTATCAGAGGCTTTCTCCCAGTGGGAAAACTCCTCCACCTGCACCTTCAGCGGCTTTTGCAAAGAGTCTTAGGTATTTATCTTATTTTTATTGCTTTTTGTGTTCTAAACCACTTGGTGTTGCTCGTTGGGTAGGATTCGAGATCAGGAATTACAGTCAGGAGCACTCGGTCAAATGTATAGACCCCCAGCATTGAGGGGTTTGACTTCGACTGGAGGCTCTCCTCCTAATGACAATGTTGCTGTTGGACCAGACGGAGGCTCTGTATTGCCAGCTAACAATTTCCCCCCTGGTTTCAGGAGGGCAAGGGCCGGCACCTTGCCTTCCAACGTTCAGCTCGCTGCTCAACGATTCGCTGCGACAACACCCTTGGTGGATTCACTCGATCAGCAACCCCAACAACAACCGCCTTCGTCGTTGAGTAGACAGCCGTCTGCTGTGGGCCCACCTTCTGGACTCGTTCAGCCAGCTGTCAGACCCAACTTGCGCCATTCTGCGACCACGGCAGGAGGTGTTGGACCGACTATTGTTCCTTCTTCTGTTACTGAGAGGAATAGCCGATTGAGATCCGGGTCGTTGACGCTTCCTTCAGGTGGTCTTTCCAATGCGTTTGGATCCTCCATCTTTGCGTCTTCTTGGTTGACCAACTCCAATGGTTCTGGCGCTGGTTTTTCCGTCCTTGATGAATTACGTTCCGAGTCAGGGGCGGAAGATTTTGATGTCCACACGTTGGATTATTTGGGGTTGGACGATGGGCATAGGCATCTTCCTCATCAGCAGTCCCGAGAGGTCCAGCAGCAACAGCAGCAGCTTCCTTTCAATCCTCCGCCTGCGGCCACCATTTCAGAGCTTCGCAACCAAGCTCAGGCGGCGATTACGCGTAATAGGGATCGAGCCAATACTGTGTCGACATATCGTACTCGTCCCGCTCCGACTAATTCCATGCTCTCTGTGTCTGCTGCTGAAGAAGAAGACGAGTATTATATGGATAATTACGACACGTTGGGATATGAGCAGCATCTCAACGCTTATGATATGCAAAACGATTATGGGCAGTCTTCCTACCTCACCAAGGCTTACAAGCCTCAGGAAACACTGGCCACCAACAGACCCCGTGCTATTTCTGTCGGTATTCTTGAAGACCCCATGCGAACCCTTGGAGGACGTCGGGCGACCGCCAGTGATGCGCTTGCATTTGTCAATGAACTTTCTCATCCTAGTGCCAACAATTTATCGACTCTTGGTAATAACATGGGCAGCAATCCTTCGGGAATACTCAAGACGGATAAACTGGCGCCTCCTCGTTCTGGAGTTTCCCCGAGCGTGCACTTCCCTCCCAATGGCAACGAGCAGCAACTTCCTATTGGGCGTGGCGCGTCTCAGTATCTTTTAGCCCCTTCTAATCAAAATCGTTCGGTTTCACCCAAGTCGGAAGGTCCTTCTGCACAATTGCAGACTCCGACGCGTTCTCTTTGGATTGGAAATTTGGATAGTGCGGTGACGAGCGAACAACTCATCCACGTTTTCGCTCCTTATGGTGCGATAGAGTCTCTCCGACTTCTTCCTGAGAAGGTATGTGTCCGCTTTGTCTTTGGATATCTGATTTCATATGCCTTGTGACTGACTTGATTTCTTCTTCCAATACCTTTCTTCCTCTTCTTTCGTGATTTCTTTTCTTTTTCTCTCAGGAATGTGGTTTCGTCAATTTTGTTGATCAAGCGGATGCCATACGTGCGAAAGACGATGTGTTGAACCGGCTCGGAGGTAACATTGGTATGCCCAATGGTCAAACTGTCAGGATTGGATTCGGTAAAGCGGATAGTGCACCTGTCGCGCCAGCAAAGGGCAATCCCACTAGCCCTGGCAATACGTCCCCCAGCACTGCCGGTAACAGGACGGCTGGTAATAATACTGGTCTCAGCGGTATGGATGCTCAATTGCAGTCGACTCCCACTCGGGCTCTTTGGATCGGCTCCATTCCTTCTTCTACGACTCCTGCGACTATTCTCAGCGTTTTCAGTCCCTATGGTCCCATCGAATCTGCGCGTGTTTTGACTCACAAGAATTGCGGCTTTAGTAAGTTGAATTCCAATGCTTGGCTTTTTCATTCGTGGCTCATCTTTTGATACCTAGTCAACTTTGAACGTCTTGACGATGCTGTTCGTGCTCGCAAGGCTCTCAATGGCCGTGATGTCCTCGGCAGTGATGTTGGAGCCATTCGTATTGGCTTTGCCAAAGTTCCCGTCAAGAATGGTCAGGAAACCAACGGAAATGGAGAAGAGAACGTCAATGTTGTTCCTCAGGGTGTTGGTGAAATGAGTGTTGGAGCTACTATTCATGCTTTGCGCGGGATCAAGGGTGCTTCGACGATTCCTGCAGATCAGCAGGTTTTGGGAGGCGCTGTTGAGAATTATAGGTCCAACTTGTTGCTTAGCATGATCGCTTCCGGTATGCACACTGCTCCTCATTCTGCAGACGGTGCCAAGCCTCCCGGTTGGTCGGCCTCGGTTACTGAGCAGCAGATGGTGATGAGGGAGCTCGCTGGTGGTAGTCCAGATGCGGAGGCAGATATTCAGGCTCTTGCTGGTGAGTAGGATATCTGGGCTTTATGACTCTTCTTGATCCTCTGGGTTTTTTTATTAATGGTTTTTTTGCCTTCTGTGACGACTTTTTAGAATTCCGTCCACCCACTATGTATTACACCACGATTCCATTGGTGGCTGAGAGAACACACAATAGGCGTTGGGACGCATCAAAGTTGCGCGAGCTTCGCAAGCGTCTGGATTCCGGCAGCATGTCAACGGAGGAAGTTGACCAGGTGGCAAATGATTTCATTGACGGTGAGATTGTCGACCTTGCGTCTGACTGGCTTGGGAATACTGTCAGTTATTGTTTTTTTTTTTATCTCGTTATGAGCTTTATTGACGAGTTGGGTCTTTCTAGGTTGTGCAAAAGCTCTTCGAGAAGTGCTCTGCTGGTCCTCGGGTCGCGATGCTCGAGCGTATCTGCCCTCATCTTGCTATGATTGGCATCCACAAGAATGGTACCTGGGCGGCACAGAAGATCATTGAATGTGTGACTATTCCTGAAGAGATTGCGCTCATCGCTCAACATCTCCGAGCTTATGCGCCACCTCTCCTGTTGGACCAGTTTGGAAACTATGTGGTTCAGTAAGTGCCTTGGTTTTTTCATTATCACGCATCTGATGGAATGCTGACTGATGAATGTAGGTGCTGCTTGCGTTTTGGTGCTCCTGCCAACGATTTCATTTTTGACGCTATTGTTGATCGTATGTGGGAGGTTGCTCAAGGACGATTTGGCGCTCGTAGTATGAGAGCTTGCCTTGAGAGTCCCCATATCACCATTAATCAACAACGCCGTATCGCGACTGCTGTCATTCTCAACTCGATTCCGTTGGCCACCAATCCCAACGGCGCCCTTCTCCTCACTTGGCTGTTGGACACCTCGGGTTTCCCTTCGCGTTACAATCTCTTGGCTCCTCGGTTCACGCCACACCTTTCCCACCTTTGCACACACAAGCTGGCATCATTGACGGTTCTTCGCATCGTTAATCAGAAGATTGAACCCGAGGCCTCCAAGCAGATTGTCGAGGCCTTGTTCTCGTCTCCCGGAGACCACGTCTTGACTGATGTCCTTGGAGATCAAGTCAATGGAGTTGCTGTTGTTCACAAGATTCTTACGAGCTCCTTCATTGATCCTGTGGCGAAGCCCAGTTACATTGAGGCGACGAAGCGCGTTTTGATTGAACTCAAGGTCATCGCGACTCAGGCTTATCGTAGGTTGATTGAGGAAGTTGGACTTCCTGTCCCCAATTTCCAACCCACGTACAACAACACGATCCCCCCAACCGGCAAGGTGACGAAGAACAGCCAACAGAACTTTGGTGTTCCCGGATTACCCTCGGGTTATCCTTCCAATGACCAGGGCTTCGCTTCCATGATGGCAGCCCTCCAGATGGGTGGACAGAACCCCCAGGCTGGACCTCCTGTTGCTTCCACGCCCGCTATGCTTCAACCCGAGCCTGCTTACAGTCCTGCGCCACCCCAGCAACAACAGAGGCGTCAGATGCCCGTGAACAATAATAATGCATACTCGCCTTCGAGTGATCCATTCAACCCTTTCGGGAATGTTAACAATAGCCCTCGCTCGGGAATGCAGATTCGTCGCCCCATTCCTCAAGCGCCTCCTATGGGTCACTCTAACTCGCAATACGGCAATCAGTCTCCTCTCGTCTCGCACGGTGGACCTTTGCCAGGAATGGGAATGAACCAGCCTCCTCCTCAGTCTCCCTATGGAGGCATGCCACCCCAGAATGTGCCACCACCCCATGTGTACCAACCTTACATGTACCAACCTTACCAACAACAACCCCCATCCAACGTATTCCAATAAACGCCCTACTCATACGACATTTTACGACGTTTCCCTTCACACTCGTTGAAAACTAGCCCGCCGGGTTTCATGCTAAAGAAATTCTTCTGCAATGCTGTTGTGTTTTTGCTGTTGAGTTTCTGTTATTTCCTTTTTTACTCGTTTTCGTCATCTATCTCCCTGTTCCAATATCGCTCGTTTGGTCTTCTTTGACATGCAATCTGTGCTGTTTTCTACGCCTCGTGTGGCTTGGTTTTTACTCACTCACCAAAGTTTATCTGTCCTATCTCTCTATCTATCTTTTTTTGTTCGCCTCTCTCGTGGAATAGTAGTCCTACCTATACCCCTACTACATATATTTTTCATCCCAAACCCGTTTATTAAACCCGCTGTCCCGTTTCTTTTATTCAAGCTTTTTAGCTGATGTGTCAATCCCCCACCCTCCTTTTTTTGCATTTCCTTCCTATCCGCTTTTTTGCTTTTGGTTACTAACCTCCCAAAAAATTGAACGAGGGACAGCGGGGACAGTTTAACTACATATAAACCGTTTTACTGGGTGTTTGGGAGATTATGAAACGGTTGTTATATCCTAAAAGTTTCATCGATCAAGTGCTTCAGAAATTTATATCTTTTACTTTTTTTTTCACCTGTCCCTCTATACTCTCTATCCTTCTTTTTGCTTTGCTCAAGACTCTACAACGACGTGGCCTTTTCCCAATTCCTACCCATTCCCTCGACCCTTTCCTTAACTACTACTACCTGTACAACAAAGGAACGCCGTTCAGACAGACACTGTTTTCGTTTTTTACGTCGCCCCGCTATCCAAGATACCTGCTGCTGCATCCCCTCCTATACCTCTCCCATCCTAAAAACCTACAATCCTACTCACCACGCTCTTGCGATTTAAGTCCGTACATACTATAATCGTAAAGATAACAATAGACTACATAGGTATACTTTTTTTGAACACTTGGTTTTTAAATAAGTACCATATGACTGATTTCTTTTTTGTTGGCTTTTGTTAGCTTTTTGTTGCTACATTTTCAATCTAGTATTTTTCCTGAATTGTTGTTGCTTTCATTGACGAATCAGAGTGATTGAATTCACAATTTGAAGTTATGAGGTCGTGACATCATTGAGCTTAACCGTGTCGCTTTCTCTTCTCTCGCTCATCACTTGGTTTATCCACGTCCTCCTTGCAAGCCGACTGCACCTGGAGGTTAAACAATTCAACTGTGACATCTGCTATCCAGTTTGCACAAGAATATACCAGTTAAACAGACCCCCTTTTACTTTTCTTTGTCGTCAACGAAATGGGCAGTTCAGCATCTAAAGCAGCCCGCAAGCATCCGTCGAATGCTGCTCAAGCAGCGGCGCGTACAGCGACACCTAACATTGCTGCCAGACCGCGTCCAAGTCTTAATTCCGGGTCTAATCCTCTTGCCGAAACGCATAAAAGTGAAGGTATGTGTTCTAAATCTCGATTTTTGGAGCTTGGGTTTGGGAGGATGATGTAGGGGATTTCGGTGTGTCGGGTGGGTTGATCATTGCGTGCGGCCTAATGGAAGAGCATAAGCGATGGAGTGGTATGCTACCAAGTGTCTGAATGCTAGGAAAACGGTTGCGGAACGTTCTCTATGAGCGGTTTGGACTGCATGAGGACCGTGACTATCCGGCCCCCCGCCCACAGCTTGTCTAACCCATCTCAACTCCGAGTCTAATAACGAGGTTCAATGAAAAGTACTAACGGAATGCTTTGCTTTGTTTTGTGTTATCTTCATACCCCTATGGCGTTTTTTGGCATCTCTCTTCAACCCATCTTAATTTCCGGGATGTTGTCGCACTCCATTGTGTCAATCACCACCGTCAATGGACCCCTCAATTCGTGTCCGGTCGAACCTGGGCTTGGTTTTGGATATGTGTATCCCATTTCACAATATGTCGCTATGAACTATTGAACATTGGACATTGGACATCGTGCAGCCATACAAAGAGATGCAGGAGATCCCGATTTCTTGGCCAACCTCCAAAAACTCGGACAAGTCAAAGTGGATCATCACATGAAAACCATTCGACCCGTAAGTTCTGCTTTTCATCGGTGCACTGCTATCCGCGTGTGTATGGACAGATTGTTAATTATCTCATTGCTGTCCAATGTCAAAAATTAACAGGATCCCCAAAACACGCGTCTATTCGAAACGCGGTCCAAAGCCGAGTCGCCGTCGTTCTCGCCTTCCTCATCATCACCAGCGTCATTCGCTTCCACACAATCACCTGCTTCATACGCCCCCGGTGCGCTTCGACCAAACACCCTCCCCGCCATCTCCCTCTCTGCACTCCTGGATAAACGCAAGTCCAAACCTACGCTCTCATCAGCTGAACAAGCAGCACTGGCCAAAGAATATAATTTAGCGCCAGACGTTCTGGAGAACCTCGTAAAGTATGTGAATAGCCCGAGTATTAGTCGGGCGAGTATCAGAAGTGTGAAGGTGAAGGATAGTAAAGGTGGTGCTGGGGGTAAGGAAGGGGAAGAAGAGATCATTGCAACGGTATGATGTACGCCTTTTTTACAATTCTAGTACTGACGTTTGGCTTTCTTCAGGCGGTTTGGGTTGAACCTAAAATCTCGAGTTCATAATAGAATAATTTATAGATATAGTTATGGTTCTTGCTTTGCGTTTGTCACGATTTACTCGCGGCTCAATTATTACACATGTTGCATCAAACAAGTTTGAGGACCATATCTTCAGCTGCTCGACGAGTTTGGCAGGAATTAAAATCAAGAGGGACTTCTGGACACGACTTGATTCTGGAGGGCTGGGACACAATGAAATAAAAGTACAGGATAGTGAAAATGAATGAATTCCGACTCCATGATGTGCAGGTTTTATGTAGCGGGTCTGGTGTGTATGTATGATACGTGGTAAGAAATAAACGAATGTAATGGTATCAGGTATGGGCAAGTGAATGATTGTCGTAGAGAGGGGTAAAAGAAAGACATCAGAGTGGAAAAGGGAAGTGGTAACGAGTGTATGTGTGTCTGGACGATGAATGAATGAATGAATGAAAGTAGGTTATGTACACTGGAACATGGAGTGGCTGAACTATGTGGGGAACGCCACAATGAACGACCAGTCGAAAGTGCTAATGTCGAGAACTAGGGAGGTATCCAAAATGCCTTTCTTCGCATCAAGCGTTTTTGATTGCAGAAACAGAAACAGANATGAATGAATGAATGAAAGTAGGTTATGTACACTGGAACATGGAGTGGCTGAACTATGTGGGGAACGCCACAATGAACGACCAGTCGAAAGTGCTAATGTCGAGAACTAGGGAGGTATCCAAAATGCCTTTCTTCGCATCAAGCGTTTTTGATTGCAGAAACAGAAACAGAATGAAAAATGAGAAAGTAACAGTGCAGAAAAAAGGGTCTGAATGAATCCATGAATAAAATAAATTAATTTCGAGAACAGCGTCATGAATTGGAGGTGCGAGAAAAAAACACGCTGAGGTGTAGGAATGAGAATGAGCGAGTGCAATTATACAACGAGAAAAAAAAACTGGAACTGGAACATGAAAGTAAAGAGGATACTAGGAATGGGTGACTGGGTTTTTGAATAGGGATTTATGGATAGTAGAGGCGACCAGTGGGTAGTGGTGAAAGTGGGCATATGTTGACATGAAAAAAAATACTAAAACGGATGCAGGACAAGTTGAAAAAAGGCGATAAACGGAAAGAAAGAAAGGTCATAAATCAAAAATAAAACGAAAAAAGCAAAAGAGTTCTAAGAAATAAGTAATAGGTGTGAACCATGCAAATGAAATTAAAATCTCTCAAAGCTCTGCTTTGAACTTGTCCATATCAAAGCTCAACTCCTCAAAATGCAACGAATCCAAACGCATCTCCAACTCTTCTTCCTTGTCGTCTTCTTGCATCTTGTCCATGCTCTGCTTAGAATGCCCCCTCATCATTCCTCCAGGAGCGCTGAAGACTCGACTTCCCCTCTTGCCAGAAATAAAAGACCCAAAGGCGCCAGCCGACGAAATCCTCTTTTTGGACGTGTTACTAGTACTAGTAGAACTCGTCGAGGGCCTTCCTTTCGCTATCCCATCATAACTATCACGGCCAACAGTTCCTCCACCCAGATCAATGCCCAACCCGAGATTCAAGCTCAAACTCAGACTCTTGTCTGTCTCGAATATCGAGTCAAGGTTATGTATGGGCACTGCAGGCTCGTGGTCTCTCGACCGATACGAATCGAGTGAATAAATAGAAGGCGGGGAAGAAGCAAGTGAACTAGGAGGGTTGACGACTTTCACGGATGCCAATTCAGGTTCGGATGTGATAGGAGTCTGAGGACCTGAGGTTGAGTCTGAAGCTGAGCTAGATTCCGAGCCTGTGGTATTTGCGGTCTTTGACGTGGAAACAGTCGTCGCCGTCGAGGTTGACACGGATGATGCAGCAGACGGTGATGCTTGTGATGCATTCCTCGAGGTGGGTGTTGTACGACCAGACTCGTCACATTCTTGCACTTCAATTTCGTCTTTGGAGGGAGCAGCGGTAGCAACGGGATCTACAGGAGACAAAGCGGAATGCGATGATATTGCTGTCGAAGTAGCCGACGAAGGCCCCTCAACCGCCGGCGTTGGGTTCGAATTCGAAGTTACCCCAGTGGAGGAGGAAGAAGGACCAGAAAAGGTAAATAACCTGGCCAAATTGAGCTTGGAAAACCTGCGAGTTGCTTTCGACGCAGTAGAGGCGGTGGTAGGTGTGGGAGATGAGGCATTTAACCTGGCCTGATCGAGAGCCTCGGTAGGCTCGTAGAGGGATTCACGATGAGTCGAATAGGACTCTCGTGGTGGTGGCTGGGATTCATGGTAGACGCTTGATCGGTGAGACGACTTGCCAAGCGAAGCATAAGAAGGGCGGGATCCAACAACAGGGGGAGATGCAATTGGTACAGGCACAGGGGTTGGCTCAGGGCGTTGTGGCGAAGAAGGTTGTGTCGGTGAAGGAGGTTGTGCTTGTTCGAGAGAAGATACAGACTGGTGAGGTTTTGCTGCTGGCGTAGAAAATAATTGAGAAAGGACGCGGGATCCTTTCCTGGACACAGTGGGAGAGTTTGAGCGGGATATTGTAGACGGATTTGGAACGTCATTGTTGTTGTTCGAGAGGATATTTGGCTGAGAATCCCGTTCCCTCCGTGCACTGCTTCTCGAACTGGGACGTGCAGCAGGGACAGCAGAAGCGGGTAGAGGCGGAACGTCCGGCACATTAGTTTTACTTGGCTTGGAGCGAAGTAACGACTTGAAAACTTTCGAAGCACGCGACTTCAAAGTAGCCGCCTTTTGTAAAGACATTGTCTGCTGTTTATGTTGTTGGCCCTCAGAATTTCTATTCCGCCTGCTGACTTTTACGACCTCGATGACATCGGAATCGTTAGCCGCGTCTCGCATTCTAGACGAGCCCTGCTGGGCTTGTTGATGATAAGGGTCCTCCAGAGTTTCTGCATCGTCGTCAATATCATCTCCGTATTCCGAGTCGCTACCAAATGGCTCCTGCCCGTCATTATTTTCAAGGAGGTCGACAAATGACCTCTGGTGATCATGACTGTTACCATGTGGGGAACCCGACGAATTAATCATGGCAACGGAACCAGTTGGGCGGTGCATTTCATTAAATTGTTCTTGCGAATATTCTGGCGATGCGTCGTCTGCTGAAAACGCGTAAGGTGGGGCGTTTTGTTGATAATGGTGGTTGAAAAGAGGGTGGTGATGTTGGTGAAATGAATGTGACCTTTGTGGCTGAGCAGCATCATACAAACACCAAGCTGGAGTATCCTCTTCTTCTGGAGGATGAACCATGACATTTGGCATGGCTATTGGGTTATTAAAGGACTGTTGAGGAGGAGATGAAGGAGCGACGAGCATTATGGACAGATGATGGTTCAATTCAGAGTTTACCATCCACCATACAAAACAGTCAGCCAAGAAAAATCACGTGGACGCGTATAATGTTCCTGAACTAATATTTTATTTCTTTGCATTCAACGACCATGTCTTCAATTAGAGTCACTTTTCTAGGAACATCGAGTGGTGGTGGTCCTAGTGATTCTAGGAATTGCTCGTCTTTAGTAGTCGATATGACCCAAGACAGATCTCTGTGGAGTATTATCCATCCTTTTTGACATCAACACAAACCTCATCTCTTCGCTATAGTGGTCGACTGCGCAGAGGGAACAACGCGACAATTCCAACTACAACCATATACAGATCCAACATATAGTAAAGTCCAGATAAGCAAAGTTACAAAACTCTTCATAACTCATATGCATGGTGATTTCGTTCAAATCCAGCCATCTATTTTTTGATTGACGCCCATCAACATAGCCGATCATATTATGGGCACCATTGCTTTTTTGCGAAGTATACTCTACCCACCTTTATCTCCAAATTCAAGATATGCAGCTTCATCAGACGTCAGTCGTTCACCCACTTAATCTTTCCTGCAACTCATTCCGTAACGCAGCCTTTAGTGGAATTGTATGGACCTGCTGGGCTCCGTCTCTTTGTTCGTCAAAATCTCAAATTAACCGCTACACGAACTGCACATAAATACGTCGTGCACGAATTACTCACCATCTCAGACTCAATGACGCCGTGTTTACCTACTCCCGATGGTGCATACCCCTCAGCACTGGCCACACAACCTGATATCATGCACCCATCAGAATGTGTGGGTAGAGATATCAGAGCATCTGAAAATGGTCTATGGATAGGTATCACCGAAGCCATGGGTTGTGCAAAGGCCAAAGTAGTCGTTGATGCTGGACCCATTCTACACCGCGGTACGTTCAATCTTACCTTCACTGCATGACTGTCATTGATCATGGCACCACCCAGATCCATGTATAGGCTACACATTCACAGAACAAGCCTCTCCATTCCGCAAACTTGTAATTCTAGGGGATACCTATGACCCTTCTGCCATGCAACCCTTATGTTCCAACCCCCCACCTGCGCTATTGATTCATGAGGCAACAGACTCGCATATCGCGCCCGAGGCGGATATTGTCGGAAAACTGAGCAAACGGACGAAGGAAGAAGTGAGAGAGAAGGCATTAGAGAGAGGACATTCCGTCCCGGAAATGGCTGGTGCTTTTGCTAAGAAAGTGGAGGCGGGTATGTTGGTAATGAACCATATTGGCTCGAGGTGAGATATACCAAGGCTCTTGTTTTTTAATTGGATTTTACTGACTTAGACGAAATTAATTTCAGGTTCCCTGCACCCCGTCATGCCCGTGATCACTGGCGCAATTCCATAATGGGCGACATTGAACGAAAAGCAACAGAAGCATGGGGTGTACCAGGCAAACGAGCCCGTGCGGCATGGGATTTCATGCAAGTCGAAGTACCCGTTCCTAGGGTACCCATACCCGTCAATGCATTTGAGGTCATACAAACAGACCTCGATATGGACTTTGAAGTAGACGAAGAGGTAGAAGTCGTCAGCCAACGCGATGAGTCTGAAGAAGGCGAATTCGAAGGAGACGAAGATGAGGGGATGGTGGACGTAGGCGACGCACCCTCCATAGCCAGAGTTCCCAACTTCCCTATTCCCGGGAGAGGCGGACGGGGTGGACGTG